>OMNN01056778.1:4771-41766 GCA_900302755.1 Chromis chromis
ATCCCCTGTCATTATTATACACATTATATATTATATTTATAGTACAACTGGTTTGTTATCACTGAGATATTAGTGCGTTTGCCACGTTTTAATATTGCATCTGGTCAAATTGGTGCTAAATTTGCTACTTTATCTCATGCTGAGTAATTTTACCAACCCCAGTGTTTTAAAGCTCATCATACTGTATATATAATACTAATATCTACACAATATATAGCTGTATAGCTGTCAAATCAATAATGGAGAGTAATATTTCCTTCTTTATTGTAAGAAGAAGTATAATATGGTGCCTCCGAACTGTAATCTACTACATTTTGGATATTTGGTTATGCATTTCAGGGACTAAATTCAAAAATAAAGTGAAAAAATGAAATTACAAGTGCATCATCTGAAGCACGCAAGTACAGCAAATAAAGATTCTGGTATGCATAGTTTTCAGTGCATGACGTATATTGTATTCTAAGGTTTGTTAGGGTTGTAACTCTTGCTAGTTCCACTACTTACATAGAAAGGAAACTGAAAACAAACATGACATTTGGACAGTATTCCAGACTGTCTGCTCTACTTCAACAACAGTGGCTGGCACAGGCTTCAGATAAGTGTAGCACTCATCTTGCTGAATCGGCATCCGCTGCCGGTTTATATATGGCTCTTTATTGTCAGCAGTACCATTACCGTCCTGAAATGGTCCAACAGGGTTCAATTTTCAAAGTGGAAGATGATTTTTGCATGTTCGCACGTAGCAAAATCTTGGTTATACTGCTTTCAATAAACATAAGCAGACAGCAAAATAAGTGCAGCCTGCAGTTTGCAATTCCTCACACTCATTTCATGTTCAGTTTCTGCTGTAATTTGATTGTCTCATTCACATATTTTTAATGATTGATTTAAAAAAAGAATAGAAAAAACTGTGTTGTTTAATTAAAAAAAAAAAATCTATTATCTCTAAGTAAATATGATAACTACAGTAGAATAAAAAGAACTAAACACAGGCCGGCTCTTGAATTTGAACTATGGACCGATCATAAATACTCATCATTAACAGTGTCAGAAAAACATTACCCTTTTTATTGGGGCTGTATTTTCCTCACATACTACAATAAAGTTAATGACAGACATTGTCTAAACCATAAAACAGTCATATATTTTGAGATGCTGGTCAGCTTCAACAAGCCTCCGTAGCATCTGGCTCATAGATCATAATTGACCAATCAAGTATCTCCGTCACAGAGATCCAGTTTGAAAAAACACAGTTGTACGTCTGGTTTCCACAATTACAGCTGGAAAAACTATTTGAGTATTTTCATTCATGTTCTGGGGATGTGGGGTCTGAGAGATTTCTTTCAAATCTGCAAGGATCACAAGAGCACATCATGAGAAAATTAAATATTAGAAAGGTAACAATATGAGTGCCACTTAAAGAACAAAATTATATGGTATAATACAATACAAAAGCCCTGCAATGAATGTGACCTTCTGTGACACTCACTCAGGTCTCAATGGAATCTTGTATTGTTTTCATGAACAACATTCTCAGTCTTTCTTAGACAGAGATGCTAATAAGCGTGAGTTTAATATAACATCTGTCTAAAGCTGGATGCTGTGTTTGGCATATGTCATCAAAATTTGGAGTCTTACCCTGTTGCCAGAAGCCCAAAAACCAAAAGCAGAATTTTGTAGCTTTTTGTAACTGATGAACAGTATGCCTGGTACTATTTGGCCTGTTTGTAATAGCCCCTTTTCACCCATCCACATATTCTATTTATTTTTAATTTTTATGGTAGACAAATACATCTATTGTATCCAGCTGCTGTAAATAGCTAATTTTGTGCATGTGATTCGGACACCAGTTGTTGCGCAGCAGAAAATAATGCATCAAGAAACAGGAAGAATATGGCTCAGTTCATGCTTGTTGTGGTCGCAGCAGCACTCGTGGTAACTGAAAATGTTGTGCAAGCAGAGGCTATCTCATACCTTCTACAGCCCATTTGCAAAGCCATTTTGAGGCCTTGCCGTCTGGTACAGATGCCCTGTGTCAAAATGTAGTTTTAAAGGCTTGCTGATTAATTATTAATATTGTATCATTTGCATTATATTTCCATATTGCCGATGCCTACATATATGCAAATTGCTAAATAAAGGTCGGTTTGTTCACATCACCATAATTCAACACGTGAACACTGGTTGCGTTGAACTTAGCAGAAATAACTTGTATAGCAAGTTTTTGCCCAGGGGCCCCATAACAGGTTAGTCATTCCATTCAGGAATATATTATTCAAAGACATGGTAATTTTACATGCCACATATTACAGACTGACAGCATGAAACAATAACCCATATGTAAAATCAAGCTCTTTACTTCAATAGTAAACCACAGTGTGTTTTTCCCCCCTTTTTTCTTCATGTAGACCAACAGTAGGTCAAATTAATGTTCAATGCTCCAGTGGACTGAGGTCTGTCTGATCAGCTCTGTGGCTGCATGAAAATTGCTGAAGCCTCTTCAAACAGTAGATGGCGCAAATTATCATTGTTTTAATTGTATCAAGCGAAGACAAATATAATTTCTTTGTGTCTTTAATAACAAACGACCCTTAATATATATATTTTTTTGCGTACCTGTGTGAATACATGAACCACAGAAGGTGTATTAAAGCTGTAGTTTAGGTTTTGATATTTTTATTCCAGGATGGACTGACAACCAGCAGCACAAGACCTCTGTCGTCACGTGACCCCGTCAGCAGCTCTGCGCCCGTGGACATCTGCAAAATGGAGGTGAGGTGCTGTCAAATGTTGCAAACCAAATACGGTTATGTGCAAAATGCAGGAACCTACCAGTAATCTTTAACACAGACGCAGCATTGGCGAAAGGATGCATTTTGTTGTGTGGTGATGTTTGGCTCCTCTTTAGCTCTAATGATGCTCCAAATCCATCGCTCCTCTCGTTAGCTAGCGCTGCGGCTAAGCTAATGGCAGTGTGTATTACTGAAAGCTAGCTCGGAGGTGTTTCACAGGAGAGCCGTGTGGAGTATTTCAGTTGCTTTATAGATTAACACTGTCGCTTTACTGTGTTTGGCACAAATTACTCCTCATAGCCACTGTTTCAATGTAATGTAAACCTCCGTAAACCTGCGTAAAAGAAGCTAACGTTAGCTGCCAAAGCTAGCGTTGAGCAGTTCAGGCCTCCACCTACTCAGGCCCAGCTTATTCGTATAATTTACCAATATTTAATTTGTGCAATGTGTTTATCTGTCTGTCTCGGCATGCACGATAATGTAATATATTGTTAGCTTCGTCTGCCGCCTCAGTAGTAACATGACCGCCGGGTGTCATGACTGTCAGTGAGATGTAGTAACAGATATCTCTCTGTAGTAGCGTTTTTCTACTGCAGGAACTGTCATGTTATGTAACATGCTCCACGATTTGTACAACTGGTTTTCTGAAGTATTATTAATAGTTGGAATTTTGTTTGTTTTTTCTTTTACAGGACCGTGAATCTAAAGAACCCGAGCAGCTCAGAAAGCTGTTTATTGGAGGCCTGAGCTTTGAAACCACGGAGGAGAGTTTACGGGCCCATTTTGAGCAATGGGGAACTCTCACAGACTGTGTGGTTTGTAATTTTTTATCATTATCAGTGGAAGTATTGTCTCAAACAGAAATAACAACATCATAAACCCTGCCAACACATCACTTGAACTGTTCGTCTTACCGTTGTGTATTATTGTGTTGTTCCTAGGTGATGAGGGATCCCAACAGCAAGCGATCAAGAGGGTTTGGCTTTGTAACGTACTCTTCTGTAGGGGAAGTCGATGATGCCATGAAAGCAAGGCCCCATAAAGTAGATGGGCGAGTTGTCGAGCCCAAAAGGGCCGTGTCCAGAGAGGTAAAGGAATAAATCCCAGATCAAATAGCAGAAACTACAGCAGTGTTATAGTTTGGTCTTTGCTTACTGACACTTCTTGTTTTAGGACTCCAATAAACCAGGCGCCCATCTGACGGTGAAAAAGATCTTTGTCGGTGGCATCAAGGAGGACACCGAGGAGTACCACATTCGGGAGTATTTTGAGAAGTACGGAAAGATTGAATGCATCGACATCATGGAGGAACGCTCCACAGGGAAGAAGAGGGGATTCTGCTTCGTCTCCTTTGATGACCATGACACTGTCGACAAAATTGTTGGTATGCGGCTGTTTAGATTTCAGAGTTAAGTAGACACTTAGTGAACACAAAGCAGTGAGTGATCGCACATTGTCTTTCCTTACAGCCCAGAAATTCCACACAATCAACTTCCACAATTGTGAAGTCAGGAAAGCTCTGTCTAAACAGGAAATGAGCGCTATATCCACTAACAGGGGTAAGCATGCCATCAAATGGAGACTAAAATTATACCCACTATAATTGTGTCTACTGTGTGTTGTTGACCGTTCACTGATGCTATACACATATTAAAAATTACAATTTTCTTTATATCAGGCAGGAGCGGAGGATCAGGAAATTTCATGGGCAGGGGTAGTAATTTTGGAGGCGGAGGCAACTTTGGCCGGGGTGGGTATTATTTTCACGTCAAATGAAAGAAAGCGCCTTTGGCCTTAACCACACTAGCGCAGACACATTTCACAGTGATATTATTATAGTGCCCTCTAAGCATATGCTAGTTGTTGACAGAAATTGATGTTTTTGATTTTGAGGTGAAAACACAACAGTTAAACAAAAACAGACTGAATTTGGTTTTTATTTTAAGTGATTTATATGTAAATAGCATAAATAGACAGTATATATCCATATATAACTTTCTGGTATCTATGCAAAGTATATATTTCTATGCTATTTGCATATAAATTGAATGATAGAAAAGCTGAAACCAGTCTGGTGTCAGTGGTTTGGTCTCAAAATTCACTGCCTAATTTCAAAAATACCACTATTATTTACATGTTTAAAGGGGATTGTATCTACACTAAAACACCAAACTAGGAAACACTTTTTTCCTCTCTCTCTCTCTCTCTCTCTCTTTTTTTTTAATGTCATAATTCAATCAACCACATGCAACGTGACCAAAACTTCCTGGTAAAACCAGTTACTCAACTCAGGCATGGCAGGATTGTGTTACAGCCTGCTGCTTCCAACTCTTTGTGAATAGTTTCTGGTTAAGTTTCAGCATTCTGTTGTCAAATATTAGGTGTGTTGATTGAGATCTATAAAAGTTACATGATAGTAGTGGTAATTCCTGGACTTATAATTTGTAAATTTTCAAAGGTTTTATCTTAATCACAGCACATCTAAGTTGGTTGGATGTGCAGATATGCAAAATAATTGTTAACAAAGTTAGAGCTGACAGGAATGTTTGTTTTTAACATGGCTGCCATGCAGAAATACATTGTATATACATATTTGCGAAATGTTTAAAGTTATATCTTAGGATTTTCAAAACACTGTTTTTGTCCCCTGCAACTTCAACACAAGAAGAGTTTTTTCTTTTTTTTCTTTTGATGTGGACATCGTCTCAACTGCAACATGCGCAAAACTTATTTTACCCATTTGTTTCTCAGGTGGCTATGGTGGAGGACGCGGCGGTTATGGGGATGATTTTGACAATGGTAAGCTGTGGTAAAATAAGTAAGTTTAACTATTTTGGGATTATAAGTTAGAGGGACCACTACTATGATTGTGTGATAGTTTTTAAATTCTGTTGTGTCTTTTGAATATACTTTACAACAGTGTCAAGTTACAACCACGTATTTATGTGTTAAATGAGATATATTGTATGTTTGCATTGTCTTTTATAGGACCGGGAGGAAATTATGGTGGAGGGCCAGGCTATGGAGGTGGCCGAGGGAGCTACGGAGGTGGTGGTCCAGGGTATGGCAACCAGGGTGGAGGATTCGGAGGCAACTGTGATGGAGGTTACGGAGGGAATGATGGAGGTAAAAGTATTATGGTCTTATAGAATTTTGACTGCAAACTGAGATGTAATGTAAATAGGAAACATGCAGCATGAGACAATTGAAATATAACTGTTTCTTAAAATTGATTGCATCTTCAGGATACGGAGGTGGTGGAAATTACAATGATTTTGGAAATTATGGTGGACAGCAGTCCAACTATGGGCCCATGAAGGGAGGCAACTTTGGTGGCAGAAACTCAGGTGGACCCTATGGTGGTGAGTTTTACCCTCCAACTCCACGATGATACATCAAGCAACGTTATAATTTCTCCTGTGGAGTCACAAACATATTTTGTGGTGGTCATTTCTTAACTGCAGGTGGCTACGGCTCTGGCGGCGGTGGCGGAGGTGGCTACGGCTCACGGCGATATTAATTATTTCATGTTTTGGTAAGTTTGCTCTCAGTTTCGCACCACCCTCGTAGCACAGTACAGAGTGAGCCCATGAAAGTGCAGAATAACTATTTGTTCTATCCTGTATCCATTCAACAGGCTTCAGTTCTTAGCAGGAGAGGCGAGGAGGTGAGCAAAGGAATTGTCAGGAAAGCTGCAGGTTACTTTGAGGCAGTCATCTGAAAGCATTAGAGGAACACACAAGTCAGACATTACTGCAGCTAATCGGAGAAGTTTATGGAAGAAGGACTGTATACACAAGACATGAGTGCAGATGAAACCCCTCCCTATTTGTGATAGATGTTTCCCTACTGAGCAATTTTCCTTTTGTGCGTCTGAAGTGTGTGTATTGTGCCTATGGTATCAGGGGTAAAGAGTAAATTGTTTTTTTTATCTGAAGTCAGTTCTAAATATCTTTATTTTTTCTTTTTTATATGGGTTAGTTTTCTGCTGGCCAATTAATCCTGTCTTTTAACCTGGTTTTTGTCAAATAGCATAGTTATATCAGACCCTTAGACAAGCTAGAATTACGCATTTTTTCTTTCTGAAGTTATTATGATTTCTCAATTGCAAGTGTCAAGTGTATTTTGATTTTGTATGTAAAGCACAGTGTGTAAATCCTTCATAGTACCAGTGTCAACAATTATAAGGAGTCTGGATTAGAATTAAGGGAATCCCTCACTCTTCTTGTTCCCAGCAAACCGAATTCTAGATTGTTCAAATATTTTGATTAGTAGAAAAAGACCGAATAAAATTGTGTAGTAAAGTACCACGAGGTTCAGTGCGTCATTGGTTCAGAAAAAGATTGAATGAGTTATTCATCTAACTGTTGCCTGCTCATTGTGAAGTGTAGCAAATCAGCCTGTCCAGAACTTTCCCACCCTGGGGAGCATTATTTAAGACTTCTGTGGGTGGATATAGTGTATATATGTATATTGTTTGCATTTACTTTTACCAGGGTTAATGAAAAGGGAGTTGTGGGTAGTCCTAGGGAAGGGCCCATACACCACTTATGCCAGTGTTGAGCGAGTAGGATTATAACAGCCACAAGCACCTGCAGTTTGGCCCTCAGCATCGCTAGTGTGGAAGATTGCAGATGACTGTCAGACAGGACGTCTTCAGCCCCAGCACAGTGGACCAGTCAGCATTTTGAGAGAGAAGGGAGAAGGCAGCATCGAGCACAACGCCCATGGAGGAAGCTTGCAGTGTCGTGCCTGGTAGTGAGCATCTATCTCTCTTTCAAGGCTAGCTAAACCCTCCAGCAGCTGGTGCTAGCGAAGAAAGACTAGGTCCTGGACACACTGGAGATCCTGTTGAGGCAGAGATACGGCAGTTGTACCCGCAAAAAAACACTAGGTTACAGACATTAAGGAGAAAAGGGAGTGAGCATTTCACAAAAGCTGACTTGAGAAGATGGAGCAGGTAAGAGTAACCACTTTGCTTGATTTACAGATGTGGAAAGAGGCATTCTCTTCTTGCTGAAAATCTGTAAAGACCTGATAACATGGAAGGTTCTGGATGGGTAAGACTGTTTTTTTGAAATATTATCCAAGGCTGCTCATATTGTAATCTAGTAGTGCACTTTGTGGTGATACAAGGTGCAAGCAAAAGGGTGTTTTAAGGTAAACCAAGCAAGATGACGTCCAGTATTCCTCCACCTTGGCCAGAATTCAGCCCGTGTCCCTCATCCCACTGCTTGGTATACCCTGAGTTGAGAAAATGTTTGAATGATTTATTCTGCATACTGTCAGCCAGGTAATTAAAGAAGACAGTGATAAAACACACTTGGCCAAACAGGATAACCTTACCTTCCAAGAAATTAAATAGTATAATTTAATTACTGATTATTTCATACATTGATTGATTGGTTGAGACATGCTAACAGTAAGTGCAAATGTTTTGTGAAATAATTTAAACCTAAATATATTAAGTTTCCTCTCAATATATGGAGCAAATCCTCATATTGAGAATTTGGAACAGAAATCAGAAATTTGGGTTTTGGTTGGAAAATTAACATTTAAGCATTATCAAAAAATTGTTGTTGAGTGATGAAATGTGTGTGAGTGTCATTCACCTGTTGGGAACGAGGTAAATAATTGATAAGCACTTTAAACTCTAGGTATCTCGATCATTCTTTGATCAAAGGCTGTTTATTGAAGTAAGGCAGACTCTTGCTTAAGTTGTAAAAGGGCTCATAATCAGCACTTTCATGAGCAGGTTTTCAAAACAGCAAGATCAACAGAGCTCCAAAGGGGTAAAATCTTTTGTGCTAATCCCATGACTGTCCTCAAAGTAATACAAAATTGTTCCACGTATCAGACAGTGGAGGAAATTTTGTGAAGTTTCCCTAAAAGTGAGAGTTCCTGCTATTGCAGAAGAATCATTTCAGTCATCTAAATGAAAATATATTTACAGTTTGGATGATTTTGACCTTTAAGATTTGTCCATTCCAATATCTAAATATCATATTTTATTATCTTTGATTAAATTAATATATTTATTTTGTACTCTGAAGATTCCACATAGGTTGAGGCTACCAAGCATTAAACAGTCCCTGCTGCTTCCTTATCAGTTACAGGATAGTATTTCTGCACAGGAATGTAGAGTGACCAGATTCATGACAGAATAAACCTCTGCTTGGCAAAGGCATACCAGTGTCAATGAAGTATTTTCTTTTTGAAGCCAAAATGTGTAAAGTGTGATTTGTGTTTTTAAATAAAAACGTTTTCCATGAGGTGATTGTTTTATTTCTGAAGAGAACTTGACAGCCGTTTACCGAGCTGTAAATGTTTGACTTACTGTATGGTGTAAATGTTATCAGAGGGTTTCATTGTTTGATTTACTTTATTCACAGATGCCCTTGGGTTTGTTACCCTGCTCGCTGATTTTTTATTTTTTTTGGCCGTGCAGGAAAATGGGCTTGGCGATCAAAGGTATTGCCTGTGTGCAAAAGTGTGTGTAGAGGGCATACTGATTGCGTAGGCCTTTGCCTTTGAATATGCCTGCCTGTTGGACCATTGTGAATTTTCCATGCATGGTTTACACTGAGCATACCCTACTGTAGCTAAACAATCGTGCTCTTTGTTGTGCACCATAATGAATGCAGTGGGTGTGATTTCTTTTGCCTGGATTTTTACAGAATTAAAAGATTTAGGTTACTATACAAACAAGCTAATAAAGCGCAAGCAGATTGTAAAAATGGTTTAAACCGATGACGCTTTTGTTGCAGTACAAGATTCCATTTGTTTGCTGTTTTCTAAGCCCTTTGGTCAAGCCTTCAAGTCAAGAACCGACTTGAACATGTGGTAAGTTATGCAACCATTCCTTAGACTATATATCCATCTGGCATCAATCTGCTATGGGCTGTGGCCAGAATACACTGTATAATGTTCTGCTTTCAGAAAACAGGAGGCCTTCCAGCTATATGAATACTTTATTTAAAAGCACTGAAGTCAGGATTTTTTTTTAAAAACTGGGCAGCAAATCATAAAAGGAAAGTTATAAAATAAGTAACAATGATTGAAACCATCATTAGCATACAGAAATATGATATATACAATATATATATATACACATACAGTAACATCTTTTATCAATCTCAAAAGCAAGTAATGCTTATATTTACAAACTATTGGTTATAGAATCTGTGAGGGTATCGGAGTACAAAAGAAGTAAAATATCAAAAATATTACAACATTCAAGAGAAGTGAGCAAAAACTATACAATAGTTCTGCTGGGCTACTAATCCTTAAAGCTGAGTAACTACAAAGTTATTGCATAGTACACTATGATAATGCAGTACCATATTAGAAAGAAGATAAGTGGTTTTCTTCGCTCTTATAAGTCTTTTTAATGCGAGGAACAAGAAAGATGTTGCCATTAGTTGACTGCTGTAGGGAGTAGTCCGATGGAGAGTAGGAGTTCCCCTTCTCATCTCTCAACATACCAAAGACCTCCAGGTACAAGCTGTTGAGCTGCCTCTTCATTTCCTTCAGGTCTGTGATGTTCTTGCTCTTCTCGCTCAGCAGACGCTCTTTTTCCTCCTTGAGTGAGTCCAGTTCACCCTCCAGACCCACTATGTTCTCCATCTTGCGTTTGCGGCAGTTCTGGGCAGCCACCTTGTTCTTGCCGCGGCGGCGTATGTCACGGACCAGGGCCAGCTGGGCCTCGTTCAATTGGTGCTTTGACATCAACTCAGTGAAGTCATCAACAGGCAGATTGATAATCGTGTTAACGGTGAAAGGGATTTTGAGGGCCTTAGCCCTCTGCTCGTCTCTGGAGAGACGCACATCAGAGCGTTTCTTCTGCTTGTCTTTGGTGAAGGGAGCATTGTTGTGACCTCTCTCTTCTGCTGGGTCCACCTTGAGGTGTTTGGGTTTCTTTTCGTGCTGTTGTGGCTGCCCAGTCAGTGGAGATATAGAACCTGCCTGCTCAAGATCATCAGGGTGGAAATTTATTGAGAACATCTCAGAGTAGTCAGATTCTACACTGCCAGGGTTGTGGTCCATCTCCTCCATCTCTGAATCGCTGCAACCAAAGGACCCACTTCCATATAGGGACTTTCCAGGCGAGCTAGAATTTGGACTTGTGTTCGCAGAGATGCCTGAATCTGAGTCTGGCAGATCTGTTGTCAAATTATGTTTGCCTCTGTCAAATGCATCTCCAGGTGAGAGACTGTAAAGGTCCATGGTTGTGAAGGGGGCCTTGTTTGGGATATCAGACATGGTGGTGCTGTCGTTTCCTTCAAGGCTATGTGGACCACCGCTCTCTTCCAGCATAGTGTTGGGATAAAATATGTCACAGAAAGGTTCTGCACTGAAGTTAGCATTCAACTGAGGGGCTTTCGCCTTCATCTGGTTGAGATCATCTGACGGAGCCATACTGGTAACAGAGCCATCAAATGTATTTATAAACTCTGCAGGACCAACATTTAAACTGTTTGTATTCCCATCTGTGATATTTGTCATGGGGTAGAAGGAGTAGTTTGGATTCTGTACTTCCGGACTGTTTGGAAGAGGATAAGTTGTGGTCTCCAGTGTGTCCTCCATCTGCATGCTCAAGCATTGCTAGAAGAAAACCCAGAAAGTACAGAAGCATTAAATTACATACAATCAACACAGAAATTGCTGGTCAGTTACCAAACTTTGTTTTGTTTTGTATAAAATACATAAAAATAAAAATGTCAACATATATGTATTAAGGTGAATGTATGTGCTCCTGCAGTGGTTTCTAAAATCTGTGACACTATTAAAAAATACACCTTTACCCTCCTATAAAATCTACAAAATGAACCCACATGGCACACCTTTAAAGTGGGATTATTATTGTTATCAGACACCATTGCAATACAGGATAAATATGTTGAAATAAGTTTGACGTGAAAAGATACAAGCTTAAGCTTTAATCTTCACTAAACAGGCAGGTGACTCCTGGGCCATTAAGTAATGCAGTTGTTCCAGTTGACTGGTATTTTACAAACAAATGCTGGTAGAGCTGGTTGTAGCACAAGTTAGCCTTTTGTGATTTCCAAGTCTAGTTACATATCCAGTAGTTGAAATCTTCCAGCCTTCTGTTGCTGTAAGATTAAATGACTCATTTATCTCTGTTGAGCAGCTTTCAAGAACTGAACCCTTATTTGACACAACTTTCATTTCTGAGTCTTATCAGCAGGTTGCCAGATCAAGTAATGCAATACTATTTATGATTAGGATTAGAGTCCAGACTACTCTGGTAACATAGTGAGAGGTCAAGGCAACGAATGGCACGCTGCTCCACCCATCAGCTAATGCAAATATGAGGTGCAATGAAACCAAACTGATAAAGCAGCTACTGAAAAACTACTCTGCACAAATCTTCACCTTTCTGCCAGTAAGCAAAGATTTTAAACCTGCTGCACCCTCTCTGCACAATATGCCTTCTGGTTCTGCTGGATGAAGCTAGTGGCAATTAATCATAAAAAAAAATGCATTACACCTTGAACACCCACCTCTCGAATGCTTTAAAAGGTCTCAACAATGAAGTCTAATCACAGCTGAATGAGCTGCGTGCACCCTTCTCACATATGAGACTCCACTCTCATAGGGCAAACAAAACAGTGTTTGTCCACTAATGCCGGGTTGCTGCCATCCATGCATTCTTTGGGTATTTGTTCCACTACACAGACCCCCATGCCATTGAGGTGGTAGAATCCGTGTATTGTACCTGCAGCTCAGGGAGGGACCAAAGCTCCATCCAGGCCTGCTCCAAGTCTGGAGACATCCTCTGGGGTGACGGCAGATGACCCGGGGAGAGGGTGGCTGGCGATAAAGCTGGCTGCTCGGGGGACATCATCATGTTGCTGCTGATGGGCACTGAAACGGCAGGTGTATCCAGGCAAACTGAAGCATTCTATGAGGAAAAAAAAAACATTCATATAACAGTTCTATACAACTAAAAGTCATGCTAAAGGCTGTTATTTGTGTAAGTAATTTAGCCAATACTCTTACCTCAGTTTCCTCTACAGGAAATGTCTCTGCCAGTAGCTGCAGACATTCATCAAATGACATTGCATCACCATTCTCCTCTGTGAAGCTCACATTCTGCAACAGAAGTTAAAGTACTTGCTGTTAAATTTATCACCTAGCATCCTTTGTGGCACACCAACTTTAAAAACAGCACATGATTTTTATAGTGCTTAGGTCTCTATAGAGTAGTTTCTGGAGCAGAGTACACCGATGCAAAACTATAGAGCCACCTGTGTTTCTGTAATTATACAGGATGAGGTGGTTACCTAGCTACTACACAACCGGAGCCTATCAAAAGAGGTGGGAGTGGTCCACCTCTGACATGACTAATGATGGCATGTGTATGTACCTGTGTAACCTCTAGAGGTGTGACAGCCGACTGCAGTGGCGTGCTGGGTGGTGGACGAGGTATGTACTCTCCCGTCTCTTCGTCTAGCTGTAGCTGTGCCAGCAGGGCCTTCTCCTCCTCCCGGAGCAAATGCAGCCTCTTCTCCTCCTCCAGCTCCCGCTGCCTCTGCAGCTCATGCTCTTTCTGACGGTGGTTGGAGTCAAACACCTCACGCCTGGCACCGAGATCGATGTCCTGCTTCCACAGTATGTCAATCAGGTCCATGTCCTGGAAAGAGAAGCGCAGATCCGTTTAGAGAGTTGTGAGCAGCCATGCCGTCCTGCAGTGAGAATATGATCAGCATTGGAACAAGGAAGAAAGTCCCTGCTGTGAAGCGTGGCTGTTGCACCTGCCACACCCTGTCCCTCAGTATCTGTGCACAGACAACAACACTGGCACTAATGTCAAGGGGGAGAAGCCGCATGAATAATGAATGCACTTCTCTCTTTCCCTTGTTGCCACCTCACACCAGCAGAAGACATGTATCCTCATCTGATGCTCTTTCCAAGGGAAGTGGTCATTACCCATCTTATTACACTGAGGTGTGAATTCGTTTGTCACATTCAAACTCACAGTCGGTCATGTAGTTTCACAAAATACTCCATGTTCACTTTGAAATGATCATTTAGTTTTCAATTAGTTGACTCAAATCGCACTTATATTTTGCAGCACTTGAACATTAGATCATTCAAAGGTACGTGTAGAGAATCATAATGGTTCAAGGACCTGTTATGTAACATAAAGGAGAGCATATCAGAAATATTATCAAAGTGATAACATGTAACCACATGAAAGTGGGAATATAATTGTGTAGATCTGTTGCTGGGTAGAATTACAAACCTTATCTCCTCAACTTCTCTCTTGTTTTGCCTTCAAGTAAATAACCACAGCTTTTAAGAAGTGATCTTACTAAAATGCTGCTCAATACTCTTGTCCTATGTTTAGCATCCACACATTAGGCTGCTGACAACATTTGGCTCTGCTCACATTTCCTGTAAATTTCCGCTCATAGGCCAAATGTTATTTGCCTTTTTAAACACGAATGTCTAAACATAAATCATGCTGCTATCTTCATGTCTCTTTTACCAGAATTTATTTACAGAAGGAAACCGTTTCACAAGGCCCTGGGATGTTGCATAAAGCCAAGATGGTGGTTCACAAGAAAACATCTGAGCATGTGACTTGTTTGTTCCTCAGATTTGGGTATAAACATAACTTGTGAGCTAGGCTTTATAATCTTCTGTTATATGGCCAGAAAAGACACAGCCTTGAGGAAGCCACGAAGGAACTAAAGGAGAATGAAGTACAAAGCAGAACAATGCACAATAAAGAGGATGTGAAAGTGTTTAATGTTTTCTCTGTAGACATTTGAAAAAAAAAAAAACGGAAAATAGGGTGAGTCATAAACCTTCATCAGCTATAATAATAATATAATAATGGCATACAATCACCTATAAATATTTAAGGACATTGTTGACAAGGTTTTTCTGACTACAACTGTGGTGTTTCAAAATAAGAACCCACTAACCCTCTTTGCCTCTGTGTTGCATCAGCAGCATGACCACTAAAGGATTACACATTACTAAGGTTGCCTACTATAAATTATACCCACCAACTTAGAGGTGAGAACACAACCAGAAATTACAGCTTCTGTTGGAATGAGGAAGTCCCCTAAAATGCCAATGCGGGATGTCTGAACACTCTACTTGAGGTCATTGATGTTTTCCAAACTAAAAAAAACACACTCTTGTCACACCTTATAAGCTCGTGGAACAAGTCATACGAGTCTCGTTAAAAAAACAATCACTTGGCCCCAAAAAAGGTCTGTTGTCCACACAATGGAAGCTCAGTCACCACTTTCACTCTCACAAATAGATTTGGCAGTTATAGAATGACACAGAATCAATGTAACTCAACATATATTCTGCACATACTCTGTTTTAATGAGAAATAGATCGTGTAAATGGGGATGAGATCACGTATGCCATTCGAAACACAGCTGTCACAAGACACTGACTGGCACCAGAACAAGGAAACTGGCTCAGAAAACTACTTAGATTTCCCAGATATCTCTACCAGACAATACCAGACAGACATGCCTTTAGTTTCAAATGGAGCCAAAATGTGCTCAACAAACAGAAAACAGAAAAATACATGTTCAAAAACACAAATATATATTTGACCACAAGCCAAACTAATAACTAATGGATCCTCTGGCCACAAAGTGTGTGTGCTATTAGTGTGAGTTGTTCATTTACCTCCCTACAGCTAAACACAAGAGGCCTCACAATTGAATGGACATCCACCCTTGACCAAGGATGATGAAACACAGCTGCACATGTTCCAAAACAGCACTTTAGGCCCTCATCAGTCAACTTTGTACTTCCACTGACCCTCTCTTGTGACAGCTTTAATCCAACACTAAGGATGTAAGGCCACCTCACATTAAAAGAGTTCATCATTACATTCAGTGTATATGAACATATTTGAGAACACAAGCCAAGGCTGTATTTCTTTGGTTCTTTTACATGACAAAATTAACTGGAAAAACAAAATTATCACGGTGGTCAGAGGCTTGACTGCATCAGATATGGGATCACATGCTTGGTGGAAGGGGGAGGAGGAGGAGGGACACAGTTACGAGAAACAGCTCAAGAGGTTTTCTGTTTACCAAACTAGTGTAGAAGAAACAAACAATGTGATTTTATTCTGAAAATCGATTACATCACTATTATCATCCTGTGTTTTTTTCTCCTCTCGAGGAAAAACGTCACAAGTGGATGACTTGCAGAACTAAAAGCGTTACAGAGGGCAACCTAAATATCTTTGGTGTATTTTGTATGTCAGCGCTTAAACTCATGTTCGTACATTATAACTACGCCATAAGTTGACCGTCACAACGAATGAGTCATTTAATTTGGAATAACAAACGCTAAAAAGTTTATCTTAACTCCGTCCCGCATACAGACTGATTGAAAGGGGAAGTTGACAGCCAGTGTCAGCCAGTTTATCTGACCGAGCGAGCACTTTTAAAGGAAATAGTCCATTTACCTGTTGACTGGAACGCATCACCTCCATTTCCATCATCATAGGGAGCTGTCCCGCCGGTAAAAAAAAGACACCTTATCACTGATAAATCTGTGTGTTATTCCTCAAATGGTTGATTAAAATGGCGAGCGGTCCGAAAGCCAATATAGTCCGTCGCGGCGGCTGAGCTAAGGGAAATATTGCTTCCTCCAAATCTAATGAACATCACGGCGGTGCTGGCCCTGCCCACCGAGCTGCGGCGCCGGGATCGTCCCCCTCACGGCGGCCATGAGGCTGGAGATAAGCGCCCTGCACGCATGCGCACGGGGGCGGTCTGGCTGGGCAGATATTGCAATGTTACACCAGAGGAAAAAATATTACACAACGCATTAATGTGCTTTAAAAAGTTGAAATAGTCGTTGAATAAATAAACTACAACCGGCATTTAGTGCATTAGTAATATCTAGCTTCCCATAAGCCAGCCCATATAAAAACTAAAAGCAAAACTTAAAGCTAAGTTACCATTTATATTTTAACTCCGTCATCACATGAGTTTGTTTGGTGCATAGCGCCCCCTGCTGGTGGTCGGTGTGGAGCTGGAGGCCCTGGGGCCCTAATGTCCCCTTAAAGTCACACAATGGCACTGGCAGACCATCACCAGGAGAAAAACACTTTGGCTGGAATGCAAATAAACGTTCGACTTTAAATGTCACCTCAGTATCAGCTACACAATGCAGTAGTAACACTAATCACTGTGCATGCAGACTGACTACTGCCTGTGTGTATACTATTTTATGTTTTGGATCATTATTATTGATGTATTGACAAGTAAGTGGTACTTTAAATGGTTTAACTGGAGCTAATTTTAGCTATGAATGCCACAATCTAGAATAATGCACCTTAGTTTATTTGTTTATGTACAATAACAAATCACTGTAGGTGTTACATAAATGTAGTTTAAACTACAATAGTCCCTTTTACTTTATTATATAGTTGCAGAATAGGACAAAATGGAAGCACTCAAGTCAAGTATTTCAAGTAAAGTACCTCAAAACAGTACTTGTAGTTGTAGTTGGTACATATATGTGTTTATTTTATTAATCCATTTACTATAACCATGTGGAGGGTTGTGATGGGCGATGAAGCCTATCCTAGCTGTGTTTGTTTAATGTTAATTTTATTGCATATGCTGACAATAAGGAGCTGTTATAATGCATACATCATGAAAAAACTACAATACTATAATGATAAAGGCTTACACATAAAGTTACTTCTTAGTAGGGAGTACAACAGTGGCAGAAATATTTACCTTTGCATTTTAGAATTTGCCCAAAATCTGCTCCTTATCTGAAGTCTTAAAGTAAAGTATAATTCTGAGGTGTTTCTGTTTGATGGTACTTTCAACGCCACTACATTTTCAAGGGAAATACTCTTTTGACACTGATCAACCTAAGTTACTTTGCAGGTTAAAATTTTACCGCTAAAACATAGAAGACATTTACTAAATATGATGCAATGCTGTAGAGTGTTAAACTGTAACTAAGTGCATTTGTTCAAGTAGCCCACTAAGTGTCAGTTTGAGGTCTTTGTCCTTAGGTAATTACATTTCTGCTACTTTATACTTTTAACTCCACTTCATTCAACTGGCATTTATTGTTACTGGCTAGATTTTACATACAACAATGTAATAAGATGATAAAATATTGTTAAATAGTTATGAATTTAACTACCCAACAGTATGTGAAGTATTTAATCGGTAAAACTGGATAACGGGTAATTCTGGGGCGTAATAAATAGGCTACTTTTGTTACTAATTTTACTGATGCAACTTTTACTCAAGTATGGCTTTGCTTGTGAGACTTTTACTTGGAATAAAGTATTAAATAAACTGTGATGTTACTTCTTTTACTAATGTAGAAGCTCTGAACACCCAACAATGATATATGGCTGTACAATGATGAACTATAGCATTAAAATATTACTTAAACATCTGAAGTATTCAGTAATATAACACAGGATAATGCTCTAAATGAGATTATTTTCCTTGGGTACCACTTCTGACTAAGTATTTTGTTGATATTACTATGTAGCCTAATTGACTAAAATTCGAATGCAAGTCTTATTATTTAAACTTCTACTTATTGAGGGAATATTTCTTTCAAGACTAGTGGCCAAAGAAGAGATGTTAGCAGGCTGTGCCTTCATTGTAAATTATAAATGCCCTCGCTATAGTCGATCCAAGATCATTTAAGAAAGTTGCCAAGAGCAATATAAAGCGAAAACCCCTCACAGGTGATTAAATGTGAACCATTCTGTCACCTCAGCGTAAGTAAGAAGTCGGATCGAGATGTAATTAAGTGGCTTTTTGAAATATGTCGGGGTAATAAGACAGACTTAGTCGTGGTTCTAGCACCTATCTGTGAAGAGACTCACACTGGAGTGCAGCTCACTGTGCCACTGCGTGAAATTACACTAAAAAAGACTATTTTCCCCCCTTCTCTCGTGCGCGCTCATGAGCACGCGTTCACGTTTGGCAGCTCCACGTCGACATTCTTCCAGCTGCATATAGTGAACTGCACAGCGCTGGGGGAAGAAAAGGTAAAAAGCGGCGGTGGCCACCTTACGATTAGAGCGCTGCAAGTCCGCAGACGGACATCAACCGCAGGGAAAACAGACGTTTGCACTGTGAATCCATCCGTGGCCTGCAATGTCCTCAACTCGCTTTTCTGCTTTTGCATTTTATGATCCAGACTGTTTTGCCCCTCGTGTTGGATTGCAGCTGGTCCCCTTGCGTCTACCTACATCAGGTACAGTATGACTTGCAGAACTTACTTTGCCTTTATTATATCACTTCTTGAGCAAATCATTGTCAAGATGATGGTTGAGACGTGACTGCACTTGTTTTGTTACATTATTTTGCACTTGTGAAGTTGCTGTCAGTTTATTGCTGATGAAGTCTCCCTAACTACCTTCAAACTGATAGAACTTAACACTCCTGGAGCTCAGCTGGCCTCCTGCACTTTCCTCCTTGCTGCCATGTCATAGTTTAGTGAATAACTCATTCTCCAATTCAATTTAGAAAAGTTGTAAAAGCTCAACAGGTAGAGTTTAATGACACCCTGCTAGAGGAGTGGGATAACCCTAAGGAAGACAGCCCCAAAACTGTAAGCTTCAAATATGTCTGCTAATATAGAGATTGGTTAGTATGTTAACTTTGCAATCAACCAGATGGTGAAGCTTGAAGAGGTACGTAAATGCACTTTAGGATTTTTTGGGGGGAGGGTGTGCTACAGGATCAACTATTGCACATGCCTAAATAATATTTAGCCATTCAATCATTTCTTTAGAGCACACAATGTGTAAAAAGACTCCACCTGGCCTGCTTTACCTGTGTGACTCTAGGGAGGACCCACCACACAGCAAGGCTCTCTGTAGTAGGCCTTAAAGCGTTCAGGTCTTAGCTACATCTTGCTTTCTAGTCTTCACCAGCCATTTTCTCTGTGATATTTCTATATTTTTGCATTAAAGTCAACACTGTAAGAAAAAAGGAGATAATACAACATGGCTGTCCTGTTTTCCCTTGCTTTTTGTGCCCGGCTGCAGGTTAAAGGAGCACCCAGTCATGAGGAGGATAAGGTTCCACACAAGGACAAACCTATGAGGTGGCACTGTGGCTTTCCAAATAAAGTTCTGTGATACACTTAGACTCTGATCGCCTGCAGTCAGTGCATTACAGAACTTTGTTTTGGGAGTTAAAGCTTTAACCTGTGGGAAATAAATCCTCAAACATCTGGACTTTTTTTTTCTTTTTTTTAACTGCATAGCATTGTGTGATATGTCTGCTGACAAATGACTCTTTTCTCAAATAAAACTTCTCTCTATTTCAAGCATCTCTCCCAGTCTCTGTCATTTTTTATTGTTGATCATTTTATCATGTTTGATTTGTATTTGTTAATTCATTCATTTATGCACCGCAACTTTGCGTTAAAGCATTACCTAAAATAGCAGCTCTGTGTACCATATGGAAACACTAGTCACGCTGGTCAGGTGACCTAGCGGAGGTGAGGCAGAAAGGTAAACAGTGCTGTCACACAGTTTCAAGTTTACAGCCACATCACAAAACTTAAACTCAAAGAATCTTGACTGTGTATTATTTGCTGCAGTAATAAAGTCAGATAAATTGAGTTTTTATGCACAATACTATTGAAAAGCATTTGTCTCAGATAATTCATTTAGATTTCGCTTATTAGAATTACTATAATGTAATAATTTAAAACAGTGAAGACAATTCCAACTTCTGACTTTTAGCTCAAATGTTTGATTAATTACAAGTTTCCACTGTTGGTCCACTTTCCACTTTCCTGCATTATTCTAAGCCAAATCAAGATAGTGTTAATTTCCATTGGCTAATTTTGCCCATGCGTAATTTTCACTTGGGAAACTTGTTAAACTGTTAAATATTCCACGCTGTAAACTAGAAGGGCTGAATTTCTTTTGTTGTCCCCTAACAACTATGCAAACTGATTGTAAATTCCAGTCTCTACAGTCAAGGAGCATATGCAACCAGTCCTATATTGCAAAGCATGCTGGGAAATGCGTTAAAAGGTGCATTCACGTGCTTCTCATTAGGTCATTTTTTCCAGAATGAATAAAGCATCAGTTGTGTAACTGTGCAATTGCTTGGGTTTAAAGGTTGACCAAAGAGAATAACATCAATGAAATAGAAGCAATAAAGCCCTACTATAATTACAGCCAGGAATGCAATTCTCTTATATTTGTCTTGACCTAAAAACATACATACAAACTCACTTTCCTTTAACTGTTTAGTTTGCAGCTAAGGATTACTTAGCTGCAAGTATTATTACTGATTTATCTGATGATTCTTTTCTCAGGACTTACAATTTCCAGTGCTTATTTTGTCCAAACTTTACACTCCTGACCCAGATATAATTCATTTTACTATTATGTAAGAGAGAAAAGCAGAAAATGCTCACATTTGAAGCTACAATCTGTTTGGCAATCTACTTATTTAATTTCTAATTAAGTTCAATACCTAATAACTGCTTAACATACCACAAAGCAACTACTTGAAATATTTATTTAATGTTTAAGTACATATTAAAAATCAATATCGTGAACTTAGCAAGCATGCTTAAAGGGGTAAGTGAATTATAACGGACTACAACTTTGGTATTATTAAAACTAAATGTAAAATCTAGGAAATGGGGGAATCTTACTGCATTTTGATCAATACAAACTTGTACATATGCATATTTACTTTATTTTCAATTCAATTTGTTCTTACCTTAGCTGCAACATAAATGATAAATCACTAAATTCTTTTTGATTTGATTGTATAAAAACGTCTGGTTATTTAGAAATAATGGGCCTAGTATAACTTAAACTTTGCAACAACTTTATTATCATTGCTATTAAATTTCCTTACATTAAAAAAATGTCATATCATCAGGGATGTTTAGCCTATAGTGGCGAGGAGCTCAAGCTAGCTAGCTGGTGCTATGGCAAGCTAATAGAGCAGAATGCTACTAGCTTAACATAAAGTTGTTTAGCTATTGTGTTATTTTATTAAGTAATAAAGTACACAATTTTAAAAAAAAACTAACATTAATAAGACTGCAATATTGAAAATCATTCATGTCCATGTTAAAAGTCTTACTCTGACACTGCCACATGTTGCAATAAAGTTATTTTTGTTCAAATTAATGGATAAGTCTACATGTGACTCTCATGTAAACTGTGGAAAACCCTTGTATGTGTTTATTCATACAAAATAACACAGAGGCTTAATTTGTTCTGTGAAAATATTACACCAACATACCTCAAAACCGCTTCTTTTGATTTCCTCATACCAGTAAAGTGATTTGAATGCTATTTAAAGGTTAGCAAGGCCGCTATCATCCGAGAAAAGACATAAAATTGACGATATTTAGTGGGCAGGAGGGGAATTATGGCGGAGGGACATGCTACGATGTTTGCTCCACTATCTTATAATTATGCTTTAGTGTTGGCGACAGAACATTCCCCCCCTTTTCCCCTAATCACCAGGTTTCCCCCCCTCTATGTGATTCATGCGACGGGAGCCTGATTTTTCCTGCGGGCCAGTGAACGCAGCACACTTTCCCTGCGCTGACCTCTGACAGCCGCTCATGGATCCGCTCCCTCCTTTCACAAACACGGAAGCAGCATGGCGTCCAACAGCAGCGGCGGCGGCGGCGGCGGCTCCGACAGGCAACGGATTGCACAGCAAAGACTGAGCAGGATTGCCGGGCACCTACAGAGACCGGCGGACGGTACCTCGGCCATCCTCGCCGCGGAGTGCAAAGCCCAGGGGAGTGGGGCAGATGTCGCCGACGAGGGAAAGACTGTGCCGAGGAGGAGGTACAAGGCTGTGATGGAGCGGTGGACGAGGGTCCATCCTCTGTGGCTTTAGCTAGTTATTAAGTCAAACATCAGTGGCTTACCGGCTAAAAAAGAGCCAGCTGGGCGAAATGCAATGACAGACTGGCTTTCTTCTCTCCTCCGAACGTATATAACGTTAGCAGACGTAGCTAAAGTGGATCTTTAGTTAGCTTGCTAGCTAACGTTTGCAGACGACAGTGTAGCCATTCATTTGCTACGGAGTGGGTGCGGTTGGCTTCAGGAGTTGGTGTGGTCGACTTTCTCAAAGTTGGTCAGCTGTAGCTTAAAATATATCGTCTCTTTTGTCACGGGGCAAATTTTCAGTGTCAGTAAGACTGTTTAAAGCTTAATACAAGTGTTGACATGGCTGCTTTTAATGGCAATTTGTGAAGGTCTGGATGGCAAAGTAAATGAATCCAAGTGGCGACATATTAAATCCTATTTGCGCTACTGGAACACTGACTGTCACGTTTTTGCTGTTATATTTAATTTGTCTTTGTCATTCAGTAACTCTACGTGAGCTTATGTGATTTGTTTCGACTGGTACTTTCTGTTTGTTGAGACATGCTAACAGGTTATAGTGAGGGGAATCAGAGAGATCTGTGGATTTATAAGAAACACAAGTTATGAGAAAAGCATGTTACAACAGTGTTAGCAGACAGAGAAACTTCTGTCTCCTCTGTTGATCTGATTGGTCCGGACGAGTGGTGGTCTGACTTTCAACCTATTGGCAGCTCGGTTCGTCTTGAGGAAGTGCCACCACCCTGTGCTGACATCTAGTGTCAGTCTGAGATAACAGCAGAAACTCCCACAATCACAACTCCAAAAGTTTAGTTCATCTGGCCTTGTAAAGAGCATCACGACCTGTTCTGGACAATGTGACACAGTGATAATGAGGCAAACTATTATGTCTCGCAGTCTTGTCTGTTTGGCCGATTGTTACACTTGTGATTGCTTGATAATGCAGGATACGCACAGCAGCATTGTGGATAGGTAAACAGCAGGTTTGTCTATTACAATTTAGTGTAATAACAGAATTAAATGGGGCATCAGTGTAGGACGAACTTATAAAGCAACAAGTAAAGTTTTTCTAAAAATACAGGATCAATTTAGCAATGTGATGAAGTTTAAACATGCACCTTGTTTCAGATAAGCTCCCTGCTTCTGCCTTTTGTTTCATTATACATAACCGCACACCATGGCGTAATAATAAAATAACCGATTGCCACAGTTTTGTTTGGATAGCCTCCAAATAGACTTCCTCAGTGCAGCTTTTCTACAGTTTTGCTGACATTCTTTATAGCACCTTTCTTGCATGGCTAGTGAGGTGCTTTCAAGCAAAAATCCTGATTTGCAGGTTGCGTGTGGTCTCCAGTCTTAGCAGTTTTTTCACTCAAAGCCTGCCTCAGCTATTGCAAACACCACTGATGCAGTGTTAAAGGGTTATCCACTTATATTTTCATGTTGAGTAAAAGCAGCCTTCAGTGAAGACCAGACACTTACCAACCAGTTTATTAAGTACATCTAGCGAAAGCTGAGTGTCCTGATAGAACAAACCTGCAATGAATCACCCCTTTATTAGGAATATACCAGACATTTAGTGTTCAAACTACATTCTAAAGGTGTTCGTTTATTTTTCAGGATGTGGTTTGAGGTTCTTTTGAATTCTATTGCAACACACTAAGACATAGGATGTGTGTAACCTCATCTCACCTCTTAACCTAAGACTGACTGACATTTTCCATGACATGTATCTTTTGTTTCTGTCCAAAGAAACATCATTATTATATCAAAACTTGAGAAATAATTTTAAAGGCACAATGTCTCAAAATTGTAGCACACTGTATCTACATAATTTTTTTATATTTATAGAGGAAGGCATTTCAGTTAAGCAATTAAATCTGCTACAACATTAAATCAGATTTAATAAAATTAAAAGTTAAGTTTGTTCACACATTCCTTTCTTTAAATATCCAATTAAATGGCATCAAGGCAATTTTTTATGTGCTTCAAAATGATAAATTGCAGATTTTCATCACTATCTGCACAACATATGGCATCCTCTATCCTTAGAGCAGATTTCGCTGAGGAAGAAACTCTCCAAAAGAAAACTTTAAGGGGAAAAAAGGAGAAAACCTCAGGAAGAGAAACAGAAGATGGATTCTTGTTCCAGGATGGACAGACAAGCAACAGATGTGTGGCGTCACAGGCAGAGAAGAGCTCAGCTTATCAAAAGAACTTCATGAAAACCTACTGTTTTGCCTTTAAACAGAACCTTGCTAATGGTATGAAATAGTTTGTTGGTAACTTTAGTAGGAAGGTTTGTAATCTGTACTCACACTGACCTTGCCAAACCCTTGCACCATTTATTGATACATTTTTTCTTGGTATGTTCAGTAGCGATTACAACCCATCCGCGGGGGTGAGGCTTCATTAAAGTGACTCAGTGTGTCACTCTTATTTCTGCAGTCACTCGTAATTTATCGGAAACTCCATTTTGGCTGGTATTAATCTTAATAATGGCTCTTACTTTACTGTGCTAGCATGCCAGCCCAAGTGACTCATGAGTTATAGTTGATCTCTGAGTGGTTGTATAGCTGTGTTTCTGCAACAAGCCTAAGTGCAGCAGACTAGTTTGTACTGTATAGACAATAAAGCATCAACTTTGTTTGTGAAGCTGATGATTATATTGAAATAGAGCACAGTAACATAGTAGCAGAATTTGCATGACAAATTCCACATCTTCTTTCCATAGTGAGCACTACCATTGTTAGTGTCTGTTGCCTTCTTTCCGGTGTGGTTCCTGTTTGTACATCAAACATCAGAAAGTATGGTTGGTGTTTATGTGCCATTTAAGTGGATGTCTAAATGAAGCTTCTGTGTTCAGCAAACACACAATGGGACCTTATCATAAAAACTGGGCAGTATTCAAACTAGCTGTGGATAAGAATGCCCGATAGGTGCCATTAATGTAAAATAGTTTGACGCATTTAAATGAAAATGCTCGGGGAGTGTCTGCTGGCTTCCTCTGTTGATGAATATGTTGTTTGGATATGTTACTTCTGTGTTCCATACGAGCAGTGCATTTGCGAGCCTGTGTGCAAAGCATTTTGTTGTGATTGGCACCCAGGGAATATTGTAGGTGTGTCCGTCTGCAGCCTCCCATACTTTACATTTTTCACCTCTTAGAGCCACATAAGATAAACAGAGAGGCTGTGAATGATTGACTAAAATGATGAGAATTTGACATTTACTCTTTACCCATAATATTCTATATGTCTGGGTGTTTAAATATCAGCATGAAGTCTCAGATTATAAAGAAGGAACTTTCGTTTTTTTAATCTTGGGGAAATTGCTTCTGCCACACCAGTATAAGCCCAAAGGAGTTGTGGTAGCAAATTAAGACAACGCCAGGCCACCACACCCAGGAATAATCCTCACACGTGTCTTTGTAA
Source organism: Chromis chromis (assembly GCA_900302755.1). Taxonomy (NCBI): domain Eukaryota; kingdom Metazoa; phylum Chordata; class Actinopteri; family Pomacentridae; genus Chromis; species Chromis chromis. Next base: position 30,895 of record OMNN01056778.1, read on the forward strand.
CTTCCTCTGGTGATGGTAGTTCATATCATGTCTAAACACATAAAGATACCTAACCTGTGCCTGTATTTATTTTTTTCCACAGGCAGGAGATCATGAAATGGAACGGCTGGGGCTACAGCGATTCAAGATTTTACTTCAATAAGAAAGGCCAAGCAGAATTTACTGGCAGAAGGTAAAGTGTAATATCACACATCTGTCTGAGGTGCTGAATATTCTTGTCTGCGGATGATTTAGAGAAAACAATTAGTACCAGGGCTCATTCACTGCTTCTAATCTTGTTTTAGTCACTGTGCTAAGCTCCAGCGTTCATTCTGTTTGTGTGCCTTGAGGCTGGAGTTATGCATTAATCTTTTTCACAGCACCTACTTTGAACCCAGCTTCTGAAATCAGTCGCTGTCGCCTTCCTACACTCACAACAATGTGGTGCTACTGCCACCTAGTGGTTGGCATTTAAACTGCTCATTGTCATCCGAGAAGGTCACTGGTTGTGATTTTCAGCCTTCCCCAAACTCTGTTGCTCATTAACAGAAATGACTTTCCAGTTTGCTCAGAAATGGGTCATATTATGTTGGTTAATATTTATGTGCCACTGGGGAATTGTGGGTTTAATTTGCAGAATGTTGGAAGAATTAAAATATTTACTCTGAATAGCTGCAAGTGTCCATAAATACAGCTGTTGTCCTCAGTCTTGCTGAATATAGCTTCAGTTTGGAACAGAAAGCATAGCTGTTTTCACACCTCTGTCCATGCCTCCCACGGTGAGAGCAGAGTATATATGGGTTTTGTTTTGTAATCATCAGCTTTGGGTGAGGCTGCCTTGCCTGTCAGACAGTCAAAACAGACACCTCGCACAGTGTGCATGAGTGTATTTTGAGTAGCGAGTTGAGCAGGATGTTGCACAGCAAATTGTTTGTTCCTGCTCAAGCACTTGCCACAAACTGCTCTGTGCCCTCCAAACTAAAAAATCTACCTGTACGGCGACCGAGGCCAGGCCAGGCGCTCACTGTGGCAGAAGGTTTTTCATTATAGAGTGTGTTTCATGGTGTCCTGGACAAAGCCACGCCACAGTCCCCTGATGGGCTGGCCCAGTCTGTGCCAGCAGCTCAATTATGCAAAAAATGGTGAAGGCTGTCGCACAGACAGCACTGTCACTGCTGCTCTGCTTGTCTAATAACCTCATTGGACTGAAACCTCATACTCTGGTTTTCCAAATGAATTGGCCCAGTCAGGCATTTCTATATTTTCAGTTCCAGATTTTTGCTTCTAGTGCTGGAAATCACTACTACATGGGACTTTGTTGATTATTTTTAATCAGTAGTTCTCACTCTGTGTCCTCCTTCACACAATCCAGGTATCGACTGAGTGGTTTAATCATCCCGGGTCTCAAAGATTGGTTTGAAAGCACGTTTGGCGCCAATCTGCAGCATAAAACTCCAGCGACAGTGAGTGCAATTCATGTTTATCTGTTGTGTCTTCCAGCGAATGGGAATGTGCAGCCCTTAGTGACAGCTACCATAACCACAATGGTTTGTTTTGTTTCAGCCCCTTCTGAATAGCAGCGCTGTACAGCTTCCCACTCTAAATGATGCCTTCGTGGAGGAACTGAAATCTACAGGTATTCCCTTCTCTCATGACGCAGAAGACCGAGTGTTTCGTGCTCACGGTAAGGCAAAAGAATCACACGTATTTTGTAATATTTAATGTGTGTGAATTGTAGCATGCATAACCCTCTGTTTAATTTGGCGGAAGTGCGTTTATTTGCGATAAACATATTCAAATTTTTTTCACGCTTGTGTTGTCTTGTGCTGTATTTTCTTCCAGGCCACTGCTTACACGAGATCTTCGCTCTGAGAGAGGGGAAATTTGGTCGTGTTCCAGATATGGTGGTATGGCCAAGTGAGTTCAGAATCTGTGCTATTACTGTCATTTTTTTCCCCCATTGGTCTGTTTGTCTCCTCCCACGTAGCATCACTGATCCCCCTACTGGATTAGGTGATTTAAAGGGTTAATCTCTGCAGAGGCAGGGATATTAATATGTATGAGTGGAAGCTTAATAAGAAGCGTCAGGGGGAGGACGGTTGACACCCAATACTCCACAGTCTGGCCCTGCACAGTACACCCATGAATTATGATTCTGAGATTGGTTTTCTCTTGTTATGGCTGGCACTATTTTATCATGCAAATGAGTTTTGACTGATGGTTGAAACTTGATTAGCAGCCTCCCAAATGGGCAGCAAATCACTAAGCAACTGTTGGCATCTTCTCATCCACACTTGCACCAAATTCTAACTTTTCCAACCCTGCGAATGCACCCTCATTCACTATGGATCTAATAGATATTTTTGCATTCCTCTGTCATCCCTCCAGGTCAACCTGTGTATTTTAAGTGGATGTTTAGTTTGTCGAGCTATAATCCGTAGGCCAAAGCTGTGTGTTTAATTGGATGGCAAAATGCACTAGAACGTAAGCATTTCTCACTGCCTCTTTAAAGCACTCGAGGCCAGTGAAGCACATCCGTGTAGGTGGGTATTGCCGCTCTTCCCACTCACTCACCACTACAGCGTGAATGGATGTGGGCTCCGTGATTGGTTAAAATACGTCTGTATTGATCCAGCACATCCCACCCAGGAGAGCGCTGCTTCATGCAGTCTGACTCCGCCTGAGGAAAGCCCCGGGCAAATCACAACCATCAGGCAAATCAAAAGATACCCTGCCTCTCTGCTGGTCCCCGTACTCTAATGGTTCGGGCAATATAAATTTATACATTGTCAGCTGTGTGCATATAGTGTCATGTTCCATCTTTCATTTCCTTTGCAGTGTGTCTACTTTTGTTCTTGTATGAACGCTCACGACAGCAGATGGTAAATGAAAGCATTTCCTTTGTGATGGCCTCCAATTTTTTTTAAATGATCTTTGTTTTTGCAGACTGTCACAATGATGTAGTGAAAATTGTGGAGCTGGCGTGCAAACACAATGTCTGTTTGATACCATATGGAGGTGAGTCATGAAATCAAATGCTTTAATCAGCTTTAATCATATTTTATCATTCACATACTATGAATACATGGCAATAGATGTGTATTTACATTTTCTGTGGATCAATGAAACCCCATAATGTATGAATAAACCTGTTAAATACCGCAGTTCAGAATTTCATGCCCTGCTGTGTGTATTTTATACCGGAATCGAAAAAATGACACTGAGCCATCAGCTAAGCATGTGATGTACTTGCAGCTTATAACTTTCCCTTTTTTCTGTCTCCACCAATGTCTTCTGTCTGTCACGACTATCAAATATATCATGACGCTAAAATGTCACAAATTAATCTTATATAGTATCACAGCAGTTGGTGAATTGGTTCGTGAAAATCATAAAATCAATAAAATTCAGTCATTTGTGCAATGAAATTGTGAAGCATCCAGTCATATCAGAAGAATATAATAAACTGCACCCTGTTGATGAGCTGCTTACATTCTCCACACATTCATTTTAAACAACTGAAATTATTTCTTTGTGAAATAATAAAAAAATATCTGATTCATGTAGGGCTTTATTATATACCTTAGGTTGATAAATGTGGACATGCTCATTTAACATAAGAAGCCAAACTACTGAAACACAGCAGTGTTTTATGATACTTTGATGAGGACTTAAATCATGAAATCTTCACAGTTATCAATACTCAGTTTTACAAACACATTTCAGTCAGAACTGAAAAAGTATTAAGTCATAGATATTGAATTATTGTGTTTGCAAAAATAGTTTGGGGTAGACGTATGTTAAAGACATTAAAATTGTTCAGTGTAGTTGATCTATTTGAAAGCTTCTTACATGATTTTCTTTCCACTTTAATATGTACTGCTTTTGTACATGCAGGTTCACTGTCATGGCTTTCTTGGACACTTGGATCTGAGCCATCATTATTTCAACCTGTATTCACCCTGTTGTGACAAGTTAAAATGTCTGCTGTGAAAAAGGGTCCATTGTAACAGTTGTGTTTCTCTCTTAGGAGGCACTAGTGTCTCCAGTGCCCTAGAGTGCCCCCCAGAGGAAACTCGCTCCATTGTCTCTTTGGATACCTCACAGATGGTACGTAAACACCTGTGTCAGAGCATGTGAAAAGAGCTGATCTGCCCTCATGACTAGAATAACTGAAACCAAATCATTCTGATACATTTTCATAAACACTATAATTAAAATCTTGAATGTCAGGTTTGTGTAACTGACATTTAAGATTTAGTTAAGTTAGAGTTTCTCATTTTTGTTCCCAAATGTTTGTAATTTCAGGATTGACACAATTTGAAATATGGTCTTAAAATAAGGAAACACAATGCTACTGAAGCTCCACTGTCAAACATGAGAGAGGAACAAATTCAACACACTGACACTTGACCTCAAATGCATCATAATGTCTTTCAAAGCTAGTAATTGCAGGGCTTCTGTATTGTTGTGCAAAAACATTTTGTGAAGCTGTTTATCTGGTCACTGAGGTCAGAACAATGGTCTGCAGAGGGAGAGTCATGTTCTATCAGAAGTCCTATTTAGAGACACCAGGCCATGAAGTAAGATGATATTGATGTTTAATCAGAATAGACTAACATTTTTGTGAGTTGCAACTTTGTAAATAATTTCTGAGCAGCTTTCTGTGATTATTTATATGCTATTGTTTCCTCTTTCTAAAAATGGGTAAAGTCAACTTTTCTTTTTAAAGTCAAGTCACTTTTATGCAAATTACATTTAATACCCACAGAAACTGACGCAAAGTGCTCTCCAATCGAGGCACATGAATTAATAGTGAAAGTATAAAAGGAGTCCAAATTAAAACATAACCGGAAGCGGCGGTCTTGCAGCACTTTCAGCTCATGTTACCAATTAAAACTACATGCTATTGCAATATGAGACCATCATTTTTAAGAAGATTCCACTGGAAATGAGCAATTTTAATGCCATTGTGTTTTTTTAATGTCATATTTAGAGTAATTTTAAAATTGATAAATCAGTAAGTCAACCAACAGAAATGTATTATTATTATTTACTTTCAAAATATATATATTTATCAGTGCTATCCTACAAGTCTTGAGGATTTACATGAATATAAATTTAATGCATTTGGATTTTAGACCAGATCTTTGACCATACAAAAAAATAAGGTATTTGAAGACATGACCTTTAAATAAGCATCTTTTCCCATCTTTCCCACATCAGTAATACAAATAATTTTGGTGAATTTGTTGGTGGAAACAACCAAAACGCTGCCACAGCCTTTCATTTCAGTAGAATCCCACCCTAAGCATGATAATATTTCATTGGATATAATATAAAATGGTGAAAATTGTCCGCAGTACAGTACAGCCCTTTGATCTTGGCCCACATAGAAGTGATATACAAGCTGTCTGGATGCTGCGAGCCTACCAGTCATTGAGTTTGGTGCCATAGACATCAGTGGCCAGTGTTGTGTGTCAGGGGTCAAAGGTGAGGTGGCTCCAATGGAAGCACATGAAAGGAGCAGTGTGGTGGGGACATAAAGTTTACTACCTCTGCAGAATAATTGATGGCAGGTATGAGGTGACCTCCTGCAGGTAGGGGTAGACCACGTGCCCAATGGCCTAAATAAGAGGCATATATTTGGAATTTGATGTTAACCTCAAGGAAGCTGACTGTTGTCTCCGTCCTCTAGCCCCTGTGCACACGTTTATCCTCAAGACATTCTGGTCTGTTGTAAGCAAACTGTCTCCACAGACTGCTGTTGAGCGCAGTGTTTATGTCTGAGGCTGAGATATTTTAAGTCTGCATAACAAATGTAGGCAGGTTTAGACTTCAGATGACAGACGTGGTGATAAACAGTATTTTTATTAAGATCTTGTAACCTACATCAAATCATTTGTTTTACATCAATGGAACAAACAATATAATAGAGTATTTTTATATACTGTATGACATAAAGAATTTATCCAAAAAGCTTATGACTTCCTCTGTCATGTTGTTTGTTTGTCACAGAACCGCATTCTGTGGATTGACGAGAAAAATTTAACTGCCCATGTGGAAGCTGGCATCGTCGGTCAGGATCTGGAGAGATTGGTAAGTACCGCTCATCCATCCATGTTTATTCACTGAAACAGCTTCCATTAATGTAAAATGTTGTGCCAGCACCCGAGCTGTGTGACCATTTGCGTGCAGGTTGTCCACGCTCAAGTCACCTTGGTACTCTCCGCTCAGTAGATCTTGCAGGGTTTAGGAAGGAGTTTGAGACGGGAGCAGAGTGCTGAAGGGGAGAGATTAGAGAGTGAGACGGTGGTCATGAGCAGATGGCACCATCAAGCTAATTCAGAAAAATGGAGAAGGAGCGGGCGTTTGATGTAGAGGAATGCGTGAGCCGCATCTAAAGCAGACACCTCTGCATTTAGACTGGGCCGTTCTGATAGAGCAGATGGGTCTGCATTACAAACTGCCTTCCAGAGGAGTTCTGTGATAAAACAGGGCCTGACTTTACCCTTTTGCTTCTGGGGGGCATTGTTGTTATACTTTAAGGTCTTTATTATTATTACTATTAAATGTTCAGCCTAAAGATGTAATCTTTCAGGGGTACGGCTGCCTCGAGGAGAATTTGTGGTGTCCTGATGACCTACACATTCTTTCTAAAGCTTTAGGGATGATGCATCACTAATAGCCCCAGAAGTACATTGTAACGTTGTTATGCCCACATGGCAAGTAAGACAGTCATTTACAGTATTTTGTGCTTTGGGTGGGGCTGTGGAATGAATGTGCAGCTATATCGCATCATAACAGTCTGAGGTTGAGCCTGTATAACACACAGATTTATGTGTAAAGGTTTAAAAAACTTGACTGACTGAGATATGGCTCTGTCAAATAATGCACTAATCTCTCTCTTCAGTCCTTTTGTGCTCTTTTACTTGGTTTATTTTCAGCTGCTAAAGAAGTGATGCCATAAAACCTGAGTTTTTACATTCCTTTATAACTAGAGCAGTGAAATGCAGAAGCAGAGCTGCAATTATTTTTTCCTTTTGCTCGCTTATTCTTTTTGCTTGTTATTAAAACATTCTTGTGGGTTTACAACGTCATTGTTTTTCAGACATTTCTGGCTCGCTTTTAAGTACAACAACAAACACATGCTTTCTTTCTTTTTTATTGCAGCTTAATGAGAGCGGCTACTGTACAGGGCATGAGCCTGACTCCATGGAGTTCAGCTCCCTAGGGGGCTGGGTAGCAACCAGAGCATCAGGCATGAAGAAGAACATCTATGGCAACATTGAGGACCTGGTGAGTTGCCTGCCCTCCCTTTTACCTTCCTGCTTATGTTTGTTCCATCTGCAGGGTGAGTGCACAGGGGTGACTTCATAGTAATTAGAAAGGAATTATTAACAAAAGGTTTTGTGGACTTTACGCTCACCTCTAAGATGCAGAGGTCACAGTGTCAATTATGATGTGCACATGTGTGAGGCAAGCATGGCAATATCCAAATTATATTATTTGTCAACATTTGTAGGTCTGATAACTATTGTTTGTTGTTTTGTTGTGTTCTGCTTAACAAAACAGGTTGTCCACATAAAGATGGTCACCCCACGAGGTGTGATTGAAAAGAGTTGTCAGGGGCCACGCATGTCCACGGGGCCTGACGTTCACCACTTCATCATGGGCTCAGAAGGTTTGCTAACTTTCTCATGCTATTTTAGTCCACCAGGCCATGTGGTCATGTGTGCAGTTGTGTAAACGTGTGCGTTAATATTGACTTGTGTGCATGTCTGTAAAATCTTGGTGATAAAACAGTAACATCAGGATGGTTCTCATGCGCTGCGCCTCTTACACATTAACCACTAGTGGTGGGAAAGTGATCTGGAGGTGTTTTAGTTAGGAACCAGCAAGTGTCCTCTGCACCCCATCTGCAGTGCCCTGTCCTTGTGAATGCCCACAGAGAATACTGCCATATGCCAGGTTCCCCCTACATAATGAGGAGGTTCAGACACTCTTGGCATCGCTATGTTAAACAGCTGTGGATACAAACTTTATATTCACCCTACAAAGCTCAGCAATCTGCTCCCTGACTGGGCCGGGATTGCTGCAGAAGTCTCTATTTGTACTCATTAGAAGTGATTTCAGTACTAGGAGCATGCCTTTTATTTTTATATTACTGATGATATATTTGTATAAATACAAACCTTGCAACGTTGCATAATGACTATGCAGGTTAACTATTATACCATGTGCCCTGTGGTAGTCAGCCAAGACCTGTCTAAACTGGTCACAATCAGGCTTCATGTTGTGGCTGACCCTTGCCGTATTTGGGACATTTAACGTTAAGTTATCAACATTTATTATTTTTAGCCAATATGACTGGGTGAGCACACAGTTAATAACAATGAAAAGAATTCCTTCATGCCTGAAAGACAAAACACTTTCTGGAGTCACATCAAGTTCATGTGTGCACAGTGCATTCATGATGTACTTCTCCTATTGCTAAATTTATGGTCTTCCCCAGTTTCTAATCTGTCGAAGTGCACCTGATTATTATGCATTGTGGTCTATACAATATGGAGAGCCTTCACCACAATCAGCACAATAAGGATAATTTAGTTTTCTTTCATATTTGCCAATTATATTTTAGCCACCCATATACTGTGTGTCCTTAGTGTGTACTGTATAGTTGAGGGAAGAGCTCATGAAATTGCTCCATTAAAAATCAAAGCAGACTTCCGCACTTACATTCACACATGTAAAATAAATGAGGCATTGTCCAAAACATGCTAAGCTTATAGGTGAATGATCATCTTTGCCTACAACGCTCAGAAAATGCCAAAAAAGTAAAAACAAGTTTGCTGCAAAATCAACTTTCAACGTTTTATCCTTAAAAACACATTGAATCCCTGAAAGTAAAAAAAAGAGCATCAGTATGCTAATTACATTGAAATTAATACAAACAGTAGATTATGCTGGCTTGCTTTTTTGAAACATGCTAACATGAATCCTTATTATTTGACCAGATCTGCTATTCATGTCAGGATATCGAAAACAGTTTTAAAAATAAAAATAGTAAGTTGATTGCAGAGAGGGAATTCATTTTGAACAAATTAGTCCTATATCAGAGAAAAACTGTGTATATTAGTTGTAAAACATTTTTTGCAACATCTCCAGAAACTGACCTTTGAGAAGGAATTTGTTTATATATTAAGGTTAATAAAGCTAAAGATGCGCTTGCTGCTCCAGTCGGTGCACGAAGCAGTGATACGACGGCACCACACGTCTCCGGGAGAACATGTTCTTCAGGGAGGCCTAACACCGGAGCTAAGAGGTCACACAACCACATGGTCTCATTAAAATTATCTACCTCCTCACCCCAAGAACCCCACCCTGCGGTCTGACAGTAGGCCACAACAACAACAGCAAAGCGCCACACTAAAACCCTCAACTATGTTCTGCATGTTAAGTGGAGCGCATCCATTTTATTAGAAATTACTGTGAAACCTCAAGCTTCTCATTCTCTGCACAACATCGGGTCCGTCTATCTATCTGACCTTGAAGAAGCCTGAATGTAAAGTAGTTCTTCCCCCTCGCTACAACCAGCGTAAAGAATGATTGGAATGATCAATGATAATCCTCCCCTCTTTTTAAACCCCCTCAACCATGGAGAATTTAATATGAAGCCAATGATTGATTCTGTGGTGGTTTTGCTGTGGTCAGTGTCGCCATACAGCTTTTTTTTTTCCAGATATCTTTCTTGCTAAAAGCACAGAGGCGCTTCATTACGAAAAGCCTCTCTTCATATACATGAACCTAAAAAATCTGATTTGTTCATCACAGTAAAAAATGGCTTAAGCTGCACTCCGGCATATCATTGCATTGCATCTGTCCCGAGAGAGTGTTTTTCTGACACTGCTGTTCTTATTATCTCCCTTTAGTCCTCACTCCCTCACTCACTAGCTCCTCCCCAGCGCTCTCTCTCTCTCTCTCTCTCTCTCTCTCTCTCTCTCTCTCTCTCTCTCTGCTTCTCGACATCCTCATCTCTCACCCCCTCACTGGCTCCTCCTGCATCTGTCAAGAAGGAGGAGCCTTTACAGGGAGAGGCCCATTGGAGTCACATGTTTCCCACTGGGCCACTAGGGAGCAGCATGTGGCATGTAGTGTCACATTAGAGGGCTCATTAACAACCATAACAGGCTGACAAAGCCTCCTAATGGACTATGTTCATGCATCTATACATCTATGAACGAACAAGGCCTATAATGATACAGAACATTCGGGCTGGCGGAAAGCAATAGGTTTGCTTCACAGGAATAAAATTTGCACACTAGCTCTGTAACTAACAATTACTTTTTTATTGAAGAAATGATATGTCTTTTAAACATCAAGGATGGTGAAAAATGCCCCAAATAATCTTAATTTGTAATGATGTAAAACAACAAAAAGCTACAGATTTTCACATTTGAGAAACTAAGACAAGTGCTTGTGTTTTGCTTGATACAACCAAAGATTTTTTTTTAGCTTGTGTCAGTGTTCACAGGTCAGTGTACTTTATTTGCATTGAGTTTTAACTTTGCAGCCTGTATTTTTAATATAGTCTATTTGACGACAGGGCAGGATGACAGGAGTTTGCTTAATTAAAATATTATTATTAAATGTTAATTTAAGTTCATTGTATTATTATTGGATAAAAAGCAATACACATCAAAATCAGAATAAGCTTTAATGGCCATGTACGTACACAACATACAAGGAATTTGGTTTGGGCTGTTGGTGTCACTCTAGGAATAAAAAGAGAATAATAAAATAACTAGAAAATAAATAAATAAATAAAAATATATAGAGATATTTACACATCTAGAAAAGAATATATCTATACACAGTAATGGACATAACAAT
>OMNN01056778.1:43607-64120 GCA_900302755.1 Chromis chromis
TACACTACAGGCCAAAAGTTTGGAAGCAAGGCCGATACAGGCCAAACATTTGGAAGCAACTTCAAGTTTCTGTTCACAATGCCTTTCTTAAAAACCAGTATGAATTCTATGGATTTTGGGATGTATTTACTGCATGGTCAGACTTTGCTTTCATTGATAAGCACCATTTTCCTCAATTTATTTTTTAAAAGGTGTTCTTCGAAAGATGGTTTGGCCACCTCAGTCTCCAGACCTCTCTCCAATTGAGCTTGTGTGGGACGGATTGGATCAATCAGTCAGAAAAGTGTGTCCCAAGAATCAGCAGCCTCTCACTGATGAACTTCAGAAAACTTGGAATGCAATTCCTGGCACAAAACTTGTGGAACGAATGCCTCGGATATGCCATGCTGTTGTTAAAGCCAGATGAGGTTACTTTGAAGAAAGCAAAGTCTAAGCAAGAAAAACCCAAATACCTGATAATTATAGTAAAAAAGCATTCTGATGAGCGACTCTTTATATGATAATCATGTTTATTTTGTTGCAAAGTATACCCGGGAAACTATAATCTTTTTTTGTACACATTTGATCTTGCTTCCAAACTTTTGGCCTGTAGTGTACCTTGTACTGTAGTGGGCTGAATACTTTGTTCACTTCATGTACATAAAGAAAACAAAACACTACTTTACAAAGGTGCTGTTGTGTTGGATTTGCATCAGTTGTGACAAGTGATTTTATTTCTTTGTCAGTCAGTTCACTTGTGGTGAAAAGAGAAAAAAAATATCTTGTTTACTAAGTTAAGTCAATTGTGTATTCTGAAAAGTCAAAACAAGATCTACATATTGCCAGAGTAAATGAAACTGGGTGCTGGAAGATGATTGTCAACACAGTATCCCTGTGATTTATTATAAAGTATAATCAGTATTAGAATCTGAAGCAAACAGCATTCTCTAGCTAGCTATAGTTTACTGTGAACTTGTTTGATTGATAAGGGGTCTTTTTTTTAGAAGCATTAGACGTATTTGCTGTAGGAGGGAGAGCAGGCACTCTGGTTTACAAACAAGCAATGTGACTCCTCCAGCAGCAGCAGCTAATGGCTGACAGTTTTCGGGGTCACAAGGTCAGCCAGAGGTTTCCTTGTACCTCTATCTGTGTGGCTGCTGTTGGCCTCGCTGCCTTTGATAGAGCCCTGCTTTATTTCCTCATGCTCTAAAGCTGATAAATCTTAGTAGTCCCCCAGTGTGTGGTAGAAAACCAGAACTACTAAGTGAAATGTGAGACAAAGGTCACCAAAGCGACCCCTGGGACGTGTACCAGAGCCTTGTAAAATGCTCTTAAGTTCCGCTGTAAGAGGGCTGGGTCATATAAATTGTGGGAACTGATATGCTTCTTTTTGTTCTGCTCAAAATCTCTCCACTGTGATTTTTCACAGGAACCCTGGGTGTGGTTACGGAGGTAACGATGAAGATTCGTCCAATGCCAGAGTATCAGAAATACGGCTCTGTGGTGTTCCCTAATTTTGAGCAGGGAGTCGCCTGCCTTCGAGAGGTTGCCAAACAGGTAACATGTTACTCTCTCCTTTAACAAGTTATGATTTGTTGCTGCTTTTTCTCCGTGTCTCAAAATGAGAATGAGGCCAGAATTTCTTTTGCATGTGTGAGGTTTGCCCAAACTTTAATAAGCAGCTTCAAGTCTTCATTTCAACTCTTCAGTTGTTTAAAACTGAGCTTCAGAAAAATTAAGACTGTTAAAATATAATTAGCCTTTGCTAAGATGCCCCACTAACAAAATACAGCAATTTCTACAGCAGCAGTTACAGAGTGAAAATGAGACCTCTGTGTTAAGAGTGCTAAAGAACTGCAGAGTTTAAGTTTGCAGCATCCTGAAAACTGGAAAAGCATCTGATATCCTTTAATCTGATTTTGCCACAAGGTGCTTTGTGGCCACTAGTCTTATATTGTGGGTTTAGTATTTACCAGACAAACCAAGCCCACAGTTTTTTGTCAGGGGCTACTGAGAACTCACATCCTCTTGACACCGGTTTTTGTGGCACAGCCAACATCACTGGTTCTACTCAACCCTTATCAGAGCTCTGTAGTTCATTCTGGATGTAAATGTACACCTTTAGTATAGTTTCACTTCTGTTTTTCCTGCTTTTGTGTTACAACCAGAACACCACGGACATATGAGACCAATGCAAAACTTTACACAGCCATATTGTCATATGCATGAAGCTAATGGAAGTGACTTGGAAGTTTTATAAACTGTATAATGGTGACATCAAAGAAGAAACCAAAAGCTCTAAAGCCAAAGCTCCGACAGTTGCTCTGAATCTTTGTGCTAACAGATACAGGTTGACTTTGGTGTTATATTATTTCTAAGTTTTATTTTGGTTCAATAATTTGTCATAATTCTGCTATTTTTCAAATATACTAATACAGACTCATTTGTTCTTTCTCAGAGATGTGCTCCAGCATCTATACGGCTCATGGACAATGAACAGTTTAAATTCGGTAAGTCTTATTTAAACCTTGTAGTGACTCTACGCTGTAAAAGCTGGACTTTATTTCACCTGGTTCTCATTTTCAAATGTGTTTTTTCCTTTCATGCCCCAATATAACGTTTGGTTTTTATCAGAGAGCTTTGCAGCATTAGGCACACTGCAGTCTTTTAACCAGGGGTAATCAGCTGAATTTCATTTCTTATACTGCATTTTATTGTCAATATTTTGGTTTGTTGTTTCACTTAACAATAAATGGCAATGGTGTAGCTTGCAATCCTGTCACCCTCTACAGCACTGAATTGTTAAATAGATTATTATTTCTGCAGCAGCATACCTACACACACACACACACACACACACACACTCCCACACACATACACACAACCACAAATATTTGAAGCACGATGAAAAATCACCCTGGCCAAAATTAAGTAGTTGTTACATTGAAGTTTTATGATGTTGTTTCTTAAGGTCTAGTGGAATGCATCTGGCATTGCCAGAGATCTCTGTAAAGTTCCCCAGTCTCCGGGGATCTCATTATCTCCCCTATATTTCCACTTTTCACAGAGTAGGCACTTCTTAGGCATTAAGTAGGGAAGATGAAGCGACCAGGTTTTTTACTAATAACTAAAACTCATGGCTCTATGATACCTTCTTGGGCTTGTTAGTGGCTTGTCCTTACTTTTAATCATGTTGGCTGTTGAGTACGTTGATGTATTCACAGGTTCCTTTCAGTTTGGGACTACAAGTACAATTTAGCACTGCCTGTCTTGACACATGAGATGAAAAATGAGAAGGTTGTAGTAAGGAGCAGCGTCTGTTGATATGCAAAAAAAACCAACCAAACCACAGAGGGGAGAGTTAAAAGTAAAATTACGCTGAATGTAGGTGTAATTTTCTCTCTCTGGATTTTGAGTATTTAATTAACGAGTATGATGGCTGTGAGAGACCTTAAGACCTGCAATCAAATTTTGGAATGGAAACAATTAGGACACTAAGTGATGAAGAGACTTGAGCATGGGGGGAAATAAATGAACTGTTAAGTCTCGGCGACATCACCCATGACTTCCCCGCTGTGATTGATAACCATCCCATTGGCCCCAGCCCCTCATTTTCGCTTGTCCACAGGCGCTTTTGTGCGTCCGATCAGGAATAAATCAAAAAGTGTGGGTGAGGAAGACGGATATCACTGTGTCAACCCCACTTCCCTTCGGAAACTCTCTGATTTATAGCCGCTGTCGCTTGCAGCCACTGGCCAGTTGTAAAGTTATTCAAATGTTACCATTTATTTTTCCTCCTTTTGTTTGAAACCCCAAATAAATCTGACTCGCTTGCCCTCTCAGAACGCCGGAGGATACAGGCAGAAGTAGGGATTGCCTAATGTGTGAAAAATAGCATTAGTTTTTTTAAGGCCCACTTCTGTGTGAATAAATGGAGCTGACTTTTATCTCATATTTTCACAGGTCATGCCCTGAAGCCTCAAGTATCTTCAATTTTCACATCCTTTTTGGACGGGTTGAAGACATTTTACATCACCAAGGTAAAAAAATAATCAGAAGTGAACACCACCACCATTTTTTTGCCGCAGGTGTTTTCCATGAAAAATGAATCTACCTTCTTAATTTTCAGTTCAAAGGGTTTGACCCCAACCACTTGTGTGTGGCCACCCTGCTGTTCGAGGGAGATCGCGAGAAGGTCCTGCAGCATGAGAAGCAAGTTTATGACATCGCTGCGAAATTCGGGTAAGCTGGAGCTGCTATCTTTCCAGAGAATTAAGCTCAGTTAAAGATGCTATGCAGAAATGTGCCTTGTGGTGGGACTTTAAACATCATATTGAGGCCCTGATGCCACTTTAGTTCACCGGACTTCATGTAGTAGCGGTGATAGGAATAGAAAAGCACAGTTACACACTTACGATTTGGTCTTCCACTCTGTAGTGTGGATTGATGGATCACCTGTGGAGGTCCTCCAAGCAGTCGAGCTTTAATGTTAAAGTAGGTGTTTTGTGGGCGGTGATAGCAGGACGCGGCTCTCTTCAGGACAACACAGGGTGAGAGGACACAGCTGGGGAGTGCTGTGCCGTTGTGATTGATCATGAAACAGATCAATGAGGACTTTGGTGGAAATCAGTTACCTGCCAGCTTGAGAGGAAACCGCTCTCCATCCTGAGCATGTTTTAAACCACTTACAATAGCACAGTCTCAAAGATCCTATCATATGTTAATCTATCATCCACCTGGCTATTATGTTCAAGAATGGCTTTTTTTGTGACATTTAGTGAAGTTTCAACACCTTATTCTTTACTTAGTGACACAAAAACATCTTTTGTATACTTAACAGGTAGTAGGTATATTTACTGTCACTGAGTAAGTAGCTGACTGTGATTTAAAAATGGCAAAAATATGAAACAGAAACATTAGCAATAGTATGTGTAGAAGTCTGTTTCAAATGCATAATTTATTATTTTCTGTCATTAAATTAAAGGGACATAATTAACTTTATTTTCCTCTGTATTTCATATTGCTGGAACATTTTCTTAGGCAGCTCCTTCCTAAAACAAGAAACACAGCAGCTTCTGCGAGCATGCAGACATAAAATCTGAACAAACCAATCTGATTTAGATTGTTTCTTGACATTCAGCAAAGACTGTGAGATTTATACAGAATATACAACACACAAATGTAGATTAAGTTTGCATTTAATCAGGAAAAATGATTAACGAAAAGCTCGGAGTAAATAGGAACGAGTTCGCTCAGTTGTTTCATCGTTCACCCTGCTGAATGTAAGAAACAAGCCACTCGTTATAATTTCAGTTTAAACTGAGCACAAACTGGGCATTTCTCGGAGGCAGTGTCACTGATTTCTCCCTGGATGATGCTTATTCATTATATATTATTGGTAGTGTTACTGTATGGCTCGGTGCCCAGACCTGCAGGTAGCAGGACTACTACCCTGGTGATAGAAAGCAATTAAACCATAAGAAGCTTGTCAGTTACACGCGCCATCCTTTGCATCATTGCATTATTTCGAATAAATCGTGATCACCCATCAGACCAAGTGCCAGTGATTTATTAGTTGAGGGTAGGTTTGGTGAGGAATGTTTTCCTCTGGTGTTGGGGAAACAGGAAGAAGGGTGGGGATCAATATAGTGATTTTCTAATGAGCTTGGCCTGATTAGTTTGGATGGTGGATGAAAATGTGATTACCCACTGCAGGTGATAGATGTGCGGCTGACCTGTGGCGATGCACGGAGCATAGCGCCATTGATCTGTACATTGTTGGATTGACGGGCTCCAAGACAGCTGTTGTGAGGGGGAGCGGCCCGACCAACAAAGCTAAAAGAAAAGAGCTGTTAAATATTAACCCTGTTGTCTCCTTACAGGGGTCTGGCAGCAGGAGAGGACAATGGGCAGAGGGGCTACATGTTGACCTTCGTCATCGCTTACCTCCGGGTGGGTCACTCCTCTGGCTTTCTCTGTGCCTGAGCTGATGGGCAGGTGGGGCGGGCAGGGAGGCTGCGGTTTGACAGCAGATAGGATAGAGAGCAGCAAAGAAAGACAGCAGAATAAGACCTCAGGAGGTCTTTGATTTGATCTGGTCACAGTTGTTGTCAGGGTGTCTAACACTGATGTAGGAGAGCACAGTGGCTGCAGACAGAATAACAATAGAGAGATGACTTAGGTCAGTCCTGTTAGAGGCCTTTCTGATAATCACAAAAACACATCAACAAGCAGAGAATTTACATACACTTGAGTAACCAGGTTACTGACAGCTTTCTCCTGTGATGTTTTTAAAGCCATTTATGCAAGAACCCTTTTTGTAATCAGAGATTTTCTCAGCAACATTCTTCTTAGAGAAAAAAGTCTTAGCTATGTAAATGCTTAACTAAGTTTTAAATCCGCATTTTACATACATTCATGTGCAGGACAAAAAAAATGCAGCTTTGACAGCATTGCAGCAGGATGAAAGAAAGATCACTTCACTTAGAAATACACCCACACCTTCAAAATCATTTTAATTAATAGTTTGAGTAAAACTAACATGATGTGTCCTTAGTGGGCGGCTTTTTACAAAATTCAGACAAATTTTTGCTGTAAAGAAAAGATCTTAAAGAAAGCAAAGTCCTCTATCACTAGTAATAATTCCACAGATAACAAGACCGCTGTTATTGTCATTATAGGTTAGTCTATTCTTTATTTAGCTGTACAATACCAGTCAGTAGCAAAGATGCTCACCAGAAAGGAGCTGATAGGGAATATGAATATTAAAATGTCTTGAACAAGTAGAATAGTTGCAATTAAGTTTTGTTGATCAACTAATCAATTAACTAAATGTTTCAGCTTTATTTATAAAGATAAAATTAGAAAGTCATGGTTTCAAAATAAGGTCAGAGGCTGGGTGTGTTTTCAGTTACTGATCTGCTGTATTTAAATATATGTTTTACAGTAACCAGGTGACTACTGTGCGTGTAAAATCATTGTTGTTGTGGTTCCTGATTTGTTGCGCCTACTAATGTTAGTGTTTTATTACTACCAGGACTTGGGGATGGACTACTATGTGATCGGAGAGTCCTTTGAAACCTCTGTGCCTTGGGACAGGTAAATACATTGATATGAGCAGCAGGCATTCCTCTGAAATTTAAATATCCATACACATTTTTCTTTTCTCACCTCCCACACATTCTGCCACGAGAGAGTCCTCTGCTTTTCTCCTGCTTCTGTCCCCCCTCTTTTCTTTTATTTCTCTTTGCCTCCGTCTTTGACATTCACCTTCATGCCTGCCTTCTCCCCCCCTCCATTAAATGACTTTGCGTTGGTGGAAGCTTTGCCTCCTCAACCTACAAACCCACCATTACTGACACACACACATACGCTAAGGAGAGATCTATGACTATGTGTTCTTCTGTGTGTGGGGGGGGGAAATATAAGGTGTGTGGTGTGAGATTCATCTCGGATCCGTGTAGTGTGATCTGCATTTTCCACATGTTTTCATTATCCTGTTTTCTCACACAACAAACAGCAGCACACGCAGCTCCTTGTGTAACATGCCTGACGGGAGAGACCAAGAGATCAGGCACTGAGGCGAGCATATGCGCCTGGCTCATTACCCATCCTCCTCCCCATCCTCCACGCTCCACACACGACTGCACATGCTTAGGACTGGCGGCCATTTCCACACCAGTGGGAATCTCTCCCACAATGGCTGCACGTCAGTCAGTCTGTCCTCCTGCTCCTTGGCTTTTTCTAAAATGTTGATAATTTCGCCCCACTAATTATTTAAAGTACATTTCCCATGCACACCGCTGTTATGTTACAAATACACAAATAGTACTGTGGACTACACTCTGAACAGATTTCATGAGCAACATCTGTGTGTTTCAACATGGTTACTTAAATCTCCTGTTTGATCTACTTCCAGGGTGTTGGACATTTGCAGGAATGTAAAGGCGCGCATCGTTCGAGAGTGCAAAGATAAAGGAGTTCAGTTTCCACCGTTATCCACGTGCAGGTAACATTCCCTAAATCTCCTAAACAAGACTGTATATTGTATGAAAAGTTCTGATACTAGCACAGAAACTATGTCTGTGTGTTCCATATATTTCCTTTTGTTAACAAATCCCATCAAAGACCACAAAAGTGTCTTATGTGTTCTGATTTCTCTCCCCCATCTGTGGCATTCACTCTTAAACATGTTAATTCTTATTAAGATGGAAATCTTTTAAAACAGGTCACAGACATGTAATTTGTTTTTAAGTAGCTTATTAAACAGGGTGTAATAGTATTTTTTTTAGCAGTTGTTGCTAAATAAAGGTAATTATGCTGTTGTACTAATTTCAGCCGTTGAATAATACATAGTTGTTGTGCAAGCAGCATGGCAGTGAATGTGGTGCTGATTCAAAATAAACTACATAGTCTATATTCATGATAATAAAGCAGCAGTGTGGTTCATTTATGTGTTTTTGCTAATTTTGGGACAGCACTGAATCTTGGTGGCAAAAATAAGATATGATCAGGCTCATGAAATGTCACCAAATTGTTTTTTTTTAACACAAGCAGACATTAAGAATCTGTCTGATTAAAAATGAAGCATGTAAAATTGTGAATCTGATTCGTCATTGATAGAAATCGATACTCAATACTAAAGATACATTTCATTAATTACCTGGAAAATATTAAGTTTGCGTACCCAATCCGACCCCTTTTTGAGTTAGCGAGAGCCGCGCAGGCAGACAGACGGACAACGCAACAGACGGACAGCGAGCTGGTTGAGGTGCACCAGGCTGCTGCTCGCAGATTGCGAACAGATTAGGCCTCAGCCTGATTATGCTACAGCCATTCATTTCCCGGCTGCAGTCTGTCACATGATTGATTTGTCCATTTAACCTCTAGAACAGTCAGTGTGCCAGGTGATGGGCCATGTCAAATGAACAAGGGCTCTGCACCCTGCTCCACCACAGGGAGCGAGGCCAGAGAGAGAGAACATGTAAACAGCAGAAGCGTTTTATTCTCAACCAAAATAAAAGTTATTACACGTTAGAACACGCTGCATTTTAATTAGAAGCAGCCACTTGCACAGTAAGTATATTCTGTTCTGCGTAAAACGACAAGCGTCAAAGTGTCTGTTGAATCATCCTGTTACCTGCGGTGTGAGTGTGGCTCAGGTGATTCAGTAAAAGCATTTTGATGGCCATTTAATGCCTGATAATGTTATGTTATTAAAGGTGACAGTGCTTCCACGCTGCCTCCGCTTTCTGCTAACCATGAATGGAATTGAGGTCAGAGGTTCACCGGGGAAAGCCAAACCTCCCACTCTCACTTTGTCTTCCAATTACAAAGGGAAAAAAATGCATTTATTGTATGAAAATGGAGCGTCGGGACAAAACACTACTCTTTAGATGCATTTAAATGAGATTTTCAGAGGGACACCTGAAGGAGAAACATTAAGGGCTTTTTTCTGCTCGTTTAAACATGTGTCTTGTTTGTGCAGGGTGACTCAGACGTACGACGCCGGTGCCTGTGTCTACTTTTACTTCGCCTTCAACCACAGGGGACTCAGTGATCCAGTACATGTATACGAACAAGTGGAGGTAGGTCCGGTTGTATATTCATCAACATTATGACATAGTCCATTCCTTCGGTGAATCATAATTACATCAATGATCATATGATTGAATCTCCAACACTTCATGGAGTGAATGTGAGAATATAGTCTTATATAATATAAGTGAGTTTTTTTTTTGCTTCCAGCATGCAGCTAGAGAAGAGATCCTTGCCAATGGAGGGAGCTTGTCACATCACCATGGAGGTACCAAAATGAAAATTTTACACTAAAATATCGGGCCTGTTTTCACAAACTGCGAAAAGCAGATGTACATATTTCATAAAAAACAATTGAGTTGAATTAGGTGATATTTGTACCATCACCCAGATTATAATTTATGAAAAGAGGTTCTATTGAGTTTGTGATGACAGCACGCTGAGCTGTCCCAGCGTGCTCTTCCATGCCGGCGAGCAGGCAGCCAGTCGTGTTGTAAATGTGCATTTGGTCAGGGATCCTTCATTGCTTCCTTCACATGTCCAAAATCTGTTCCCGCAGCTCAGATGAATGACTCTGACTCGGCTATTTGTTCATTTCAGCAGTGACCAAATGAAACGTGAGCAGGGGAGGGCGGTGAAACAACTCTCTGGGCCCCATCAGGGCTAACCGAAATGGCTGCCTTATCTATATTGCCATCCGCCTCGCTGTTTTCATACATCACTTCAGGCTATTCATCACACCTGTCAAAAACAGTATGCAGTGAATCAGCTGCGATATTAAATCACAATTTTTCCTGAAGGCGGGGACGGGTTCAAAATTAAAAGATTGCTAATAAAAAGGAGGCAGCGGGCTGGGGTAAATGATGCTGCCGTTATCGCCGGCTGTATACTGACCTCCAAACGGTGGCCCGGCCACCCCGAGCAGCACGGGGAGGTGACAGGGGGGAGAGGAGGGGATATTGATGCAGCTCCCGCGTGCGAGGCCCACTCTGTAATTGTGATTAATAACAGTGGGGCTTGCTATCTGGGCGCAGACAGGCCGGTTTGTCTGCCCACAATCAGCGCTTGACAAATGGAGCTAGTTTCACTGGGTTTTGTGTATCAAACAAAACAGATGTAGTAAAGGATGGTGAGGTGGGAGGGCACCGGAGGAAATATACATTTTTGTAGCCCTGTATTTACAGCAGGTCAGTGTTGTGCTGTGTGGGTGTAGGGAAGGGAATCTGGGCGTGTAGAGCGCTCTGCCCCTTTCTCTGCAGGACATAATACTCAGCTTACACCACCATGTGTTGACTGCCACCCGTGACAAAAATAACCGTTTTAACTTCAGAAAGGAGGCAGATTTATGACTTAAAAGCAGTGTTTTATGTTTGATTATTGACTGGTTCTGAGAGCCAGGACACTGGGAGAAATGTCCTCTTTAACTAGGTCACCAGTGTCGCAGCGGTGAAGAGTTGTTGAACATCCATCACTAGGAGAGTCATCCATCTATCAACCCTGCACCACAGCTTCTAAGCCCATACTCCGGCTCGGCCATATCACACAAACGCAGGACCACTACCTTAGCCTGTCTGTCATGTCCTGACCCCCATTTGTCAGAGAAACCCGGGGAGAATGAGAGCAGTGTGTCGAGGGGTCGAGGCTCAGCTCAGCTTCTGCCTTCTCTTCTGTATTAGGGCCACTCCAGGTTTCCCAGCATCCTCCCTTCACCTTGTGACTCCACAGAGCTTCAATCTCTTCAACTCTGCCTACTGCACCTTCACACAGGTCACTGCACTCAGGAGATAAAAAGAATGACCTGATTTAGCAAAGTTCCCCTTGTGCCATTCGCTCTGAACTTCCCCAGGCTTTTCAAGGCAAGAAAAATATCACTCTCCCGAAAAAAAAATGTCATTTATGAAATGGCTACCTGCACTTCTTTGCATGTCTCAGCTGCACACACCAAGCCTGGTGAGATTGATTGCAATAGCAAGCAAAAAAGAGAGAATATGACAAGATAGATGTGTAAATTATCACAGTGATGGAGGCAATGATGCAGTCCCAGCACCTTCTGTTTTCTCTCCTCTTCCTGTGAGGAGGGAGGGATGGAGGTGGAACGAGGGGGAAGGAGTGAGGAGGGAGGAGGAGGTGGTGGTAGAGAGCACGATACTTTCTTAGTTATTGGGTAGCAGCTGATTGGTTCCTCTGTCACCATCTGGAGGTCGGTGTGGTATCAGAGTCCCTGGTGACCCTGCTGTCTGCCCCGTTGTGTCGGGAGACGGGCCTCACTAGCCTCACGGCTGATCCCCATCTGGGTTTCCTGGCTGGGCTCTGATAACATGGCGCTGTAACGTGTCAGGGTGGCCTCCTCCCTCAACTTTCCCTGTTAACACAGTGGCTCCCAGCTACTGATGCAGAGAGACGGGTGTGGAGGGGGAAAGGAAGGCGTGTGAACACTCCCAGCGTACACTTTCCTATTTTCAGGCCTCTATATCTAATCTCAGGTGATTACACTGGTTGATTCCAAGTGTTTAAACAGCGAGCAGCACCTGATTCAAAGTGCTCTGTTCTCAGGTCCGTCTTTTAAGTCTGGGAGTTTAGTTATCAAGAGTTGCTCTTAAAGTGACACAACCTCAAAAAGTTAACATTTTTGTGCATTTAAAATTGTTTTCTGCACTCTTACTTTAGACTGACTTCTATGGCAGGCATTGCGTTTCCTTAATTCGTTTTTTGTTTATTTCTCAAGAAACAAGACTCACTCTGTCTGAACCACTCTAAATCTTCTCATAATGACTTTTGTTTTTAAGTTTTATATATTATTCTAAGTGTTCTTGTGACCTTGTAGTAAGAGAATGTTTTTAGATGGAACTGTGAAAGATGCTCAACAGTTTCCCAGAGTCTGAGCTAAAACCCAAAAATATTCAACTTAGATAGAAAACAGAGAAACTAGCCAAAGTTAACATTTGAGGAACTGGAACGGGAGATTTTTCCTTTAAATGAACAGTTAATCAGTTATTTTCCACTGATTAACTGACTAATTAATTCAACTCTACTAGTCAGGCAGGGTTAAGCTTGTTTTTGGACCCCTATTGTGGTCATTTTTTTCACTTTATGTAGGAATATGTACCATGTGAGTACAGCTCCACAACATAAACTACTCCAGGTTCCATCCTAGTTAATATTGTACTTTTAGTAGTTCTTCTTTCTTCCCAAGTGTGCATTTAATGAAATTAACAAAAACCAACAAACATATTGTAAGTGTGAGACTTTGGGGGGTTTTGGGGTCCCTGGGCGGTTGCTACTGCAGATTTTTGTTGCATGTCAACTCCCAGCAGTATCACCCTTACACATTTTTTTGTCTGTAATAAAAGAAAAGTAATGATACTACAAGTAATTAACTACAAATCATAGCATTGACTTAGTTTGATCTTCTGCTTTATTCAGTTTGATAAGTCCAAAATGTAAAAGCTCACAGTTTGACTGTCGTTGAAAGAATGTGCTAAAAAGTAGTTTAAAAGGTGAGTTTAAATTTAAAGAAACTCAGCTTTATTTGCTCGAGTAAAAATAAAAGTTTCTGTCTTATTTGAACTTCTCGAACAAATGAGGTTTCCCAGTCCTCCGTTAGTCACCAGACCTCTCGCTGGCTCCAGACTCTCCGATAAGAACCTGTCGGGTACAGGCGCCGTGGAGTATGTCGGACTGGACAGCTGGTGAAGTAATGGGCACCCTCACTAGGCTTCATGCCTAAGCCGCTCTCGCTCCTCAGGTTTTTGGGGAAGAGGAGGAGGAGGGACGAAGAGGAGCGGCTGAATGCCAAAAGTCCTGCTGACAGAGGAGCACTGTGTGGTTGGCTTTGGCACCCTAATGGTGATCAGGCCAGTGTCAGGGGCACAGAGCAGCGTTCAGGACAACGAAGCACAACACCCTCGCAGGTCAGCTGGAGGAGCACTGCTCGTGTGCACAATGAGACAGGAACACACTGAAAACGCCCCGGTGACTCTGGAGGGAGGGAATTGGAGGGGAGTGGTGGCTCAAAGAGTGAGGGAGCCGGGGACGGCCGGCTACAGCCGCCAGCCGGCCCCTCCTCTGGGAACACACAGAGCCTAATGAGTTTGATAGTCTGCTGAGCTCCATAAATCATGCCATGCAAAACATTTCTCCTCTCTGAATAAAAGCATTTATCACCCTCTGTTTATTCACTCACTCTCACAAGATTGATTGGCTCCCAGCAGCCTGCTGAGCAATCAGCCGTGCCGATTCCTCTATTTCTCCCCCTCGGTCGTCTTCCTTCGGTTTATTTATTTATTTCTCTCTGTCATTCAGTGGGGAAACTTCGGAAGGAGTGGATGAGAGAGACCGTCTCCAATGTCGGCATAGGGATGCTCAAGTCTGTCAAGGACTACGTGGACCCAAATAACATCTTCGGCAACAGGAACCTCCTCTAACTTTCCCCGCTCCTGTCTATCTTTATCTCACCTTATTTTTTTTCTATAAGCATCTTGTGCATTTTGGATTAATAGATACTAAATGTGAATTTAAAATGGACAGAGATCTTCTCCATCAAAATGTGTCATTCGGTGCCATTTAATGATTCACCCCGAACCTTTTTTCTTTTACATTGTATTGCACTTAATCTGCTGTAACAATCACTCACATCGAAGCTCATTTCTACTGTTGAGTCGTGGTCTCAGCCTCTTACCACGATGCTACTTGACATGATGCAGCAAAACCTTGATTTCTTCTTTTTGTTTTGTTTTTTGTCACATTTGCTTTTGTTTAACCGCTTCCTAAACACCCTTGCCAACATTGAAACAACAATTTGTTCTCATGTTCCTCTTGTGTTTGTGTGTGTGTATGTGTGTGTGTGTGGCACTTCTTTAGTGGTAAGTTCTAGATGAATGCGCTTTCTAAAGCTCTGTGCCTTTCTAAAAGCTTTTGTCTGCCTTCCCTTTCTCCTACTACACACTTGTGTACAGTGAGTCTCCTTTGTGAAGCAAAACAGACTCGGACATGATGATTTTCAGCGTCTCCTGTTTGTCTTTTCATGCCCTCCTGCCTTCTGTTGTACTGACCTATTGCCATAAGAGACAGACTTCTGAACTGAAAATGTAGTGTGTGTGTGTGTGTGTGTGTGTGTGTTCTACTAAACCCCCGTTCTGCTCCACTAAATTTTACGCCGACCCTTAGAAGTGCAGTGTGATTACGAGAGATATTCCATGTGTGTTTTTGTACTGAAAGCGTTTACCTTAACATGGTTTGTTGCTGAGAAAGTGAAGTGGGGGGGGGGTGAGCCATTTCGATCATGCCTGTTTCAGTGTGACCGTGTTTGCAATTTTAAGGCCTCTGGATCCCGGTGCTCACGTCGTACCAAAGACTCAATTCATCAGATCGTGCAAACATACTGAAAACACATCACAACCACTACACTCATAAACTTTATTTTTTAATCAGCATATGCAAAGATAACCGTATTGAGAGTTCTCAAATGTAGATATTTGTGACTGTTACTTGTGCTAAAACACTTCCTCCGCTAGATAATTGTAAAATTTTCCCCAAAGTTCCTCATCTCCTTGAATAGCTTAGGCGTATCTCTATTGTGTAAAAGGTTTTTGGAACGGATACTTTAATGTGTTACATTTTGATACAGGATTTGACCCATCTAGCCGCTCATTTTGGAGTTGAACTGTCCTGTTTTTTCTTCCTTTGCTTCAAGTTTTCCAGGACCACTATGTCCTTTTAATTAAAAAATACTCTCCTTCCAAATAAAAGGACTCATTTGGGACCTGAAATTTCCCCCCCATGTGTCAAAAATATGCGAGAGCTTTTGAATGTTATGGCTGTATCCTCTTTTTTTTGTCAATTTTCCACTTCTCCTAACAACATAGTAACATCTCAGTACATTTTGTCAATGCTGTTTGTGCAATAAATTGAACTAAAACATCCCACATGTGGATTTCTTCTTTTTAGTAACACCGTTCAGAGAGCAGAAATCTCTCTGTCTCATACATCACCTCCAATTTAGCTCATGAGTAGTAGTCTTTATTTATACTGTCAGGCGGAGCTGCGAAGGTCAACGAGAGCCTGAGAGCAGGTTTTGTGTTTGCTCTGCCTCTACCTGCACTATACAGAGCTCAAGGTAATTCACCACAGTCGAGTTTAACAGAGGCTGTCTTTTGCTTCCTGACAGGCTTTTTTTTTGTACACACACAGGCTCATTTGGGAGTCATCTTCACCCACACAGCCACCCACACACTGCCTTGCTGACGTCACCACCACCTATCAACAGCAATAGAGCTCAGCTTTGAACGCAAAAACACACTGCAGCTATTGCACTGTAGTTTAATACCAGGATTGTGCGAATGCATACGTCAGATGTAGATAAAGCGGAGGGATTTGAAATGAAACATTATTTGTGATTAATGACTGTTGCGTTCATCTTATATGGATCAGATTAGTTCATTTGCAGATAATTCTTTAAAAAAAAAATTTAATTTATTTGTCCTTCTAATCTCACTAATCTGACGGGTGTCATGCAATTTCCCCTTTTCATTATTTAAAATATATCTCAATGAAATGTACTTGTGTCTGCAGTGTTTCATTCAGATGCAGTTGGTGTGTAAAGACACATTTGTCCACTAGAGGTCAGCACTGCACTGGGAGAAACACAGTATAAACTGGGTGGCAAAGTCAGTGATGGAGGTAGAATTAAGTTTTTTTTAAGTAAAAGTAGCACTGGTGGAATGTAAAAATACTCATTTATAATTAAAAGTCACTAAAGTAAAGTCATTTAAATATGTAAGTTAGAAAAACGCTTGAATCACTAATGGTAAAAGTACTCTTAATGCAGTAAAAGCCCTCTTACGCTGTTGGATTATTACTGCAAATGCATCAATGTATAAACAATATTTTACTGCTTTATGAGATAGTTCGTGACAGTTTATCATAACTTAATACTGGTTACGAAAGATGTCAAATATGGTGTAAAAATATGTCCCTTTTAATTGTAGCAAACCAAAAGTATAGATCAGTTTAAAATAGAAATACTCAAAGTAGAAATACCTCAAATTTGTACTTGAGTGCAGTACTTGGGAGAAGTGGCCGAAAGAAGTATTCAGATTCCTTATTTAGGTAAAAGTACCAATATAGCAATGTAAAAATACTCCATTACAAGTGAAAGTCCTGCATGAAAGTTATGTCTTAATAGATATTAGCAGCAAAATGTAGTTTAAGCACTGAAGTAAATTATATATTATTATCATAATGACATCATTTGATTATTAATACTGAAGCATCAGTGTGTCAGCAGCATGTTATTGTTGTAGCGGCTGCAGGTGGAGCTGGTTTCACCTATTTTATATATAGTTTTATACACAGGGACAGTAGATAAATGTGAGGAGTTGTGAGATTAATGGGAGAGGAAAGAAGAAAAAACAAAGTTCCGGCACACAAATCTGTTTTTAGTTGTGGGAGTTTTTCCTCTGGTCTTTGGATGTTGGATCATTTAAACGTTTATGTGATAATGATTTTAGTTTTTTGGTTGTTGTTTTTTTTAGGAAAAAATCACTATTTGGAGCTGAAATGTGACCCCAACAACACAGTTCCTTTTGTCAGAAGCCTAAAAGTTTTCAAACCACTATTTCAATCTTTAACAATGTGTTGTATTTTAAAAGCTTGTTACATATACAGTGTGTGAAATCTTCATCTAAAAAGTAACTAAAGCTGTCAGATAAATGTAGTGGTGTAGAAAGTACAATATTTCTCTCTGCAATGTAGTACACTGGAAGAAAAAGCACATTAAAATGGAAATTCTCAATAATAGTACAGGTACCCAAGTACAGTACTTGGTAAATGTACTTCAAAATTTCTCACCACAGTAGGGTTTCATGCCAGTGTAAACCAGAGCACACGTAGCAGCATCTTTTTATTTAAACTCTGAACAGAAACATTGCACATTTGCCTTTTCATGCCTTAGGTTTCTTTCAGTTTAGCCCACCGTGAATAAATCCAGAGTCCAAACTGGGAGAGGAAAGAAGAAACACAAGAAGCACGTTACATTGCAAAAAAGACAAGTAGGAGTTGGCCACATCTGGAGACCTAATAAAAAAATAGAACAGCGATATTCATAAGTAAATCACGTAACATGATGCAATAGAATTTAAGTCATGCATTTCCGATGAGATAAAGTGTTTACTGATGGAAATACGAGGTATTTGTTGGCTCTCTTGTTTGCTACATCCTTAGCAAGTGGTTGGACTTAATACTGCATAAAACATGCAAGTCAAAAAAAGTTTTCTGGTTGACTTCAGTTGAGCTTCTTCAACCAAAATACAGAAGAGCACACAGATCCATGCCACACAATGTGCACAGTCACATTTTCAACTCCAATTAACAAAGCTACAACACAATTCATAATTCATACCCCCACCCCAAAAAAAAAAACAAAAAAAAAACTAATACTTATAATACTAATTATAATATCAAAATAAAAGCTTGTGACTACATGGGCACTTCAGTACTACAAATTTCAGTGTCTCAGTCTTCTGGAGATTATAAAAGCTGTCATACTGTGTAGCATTTGTGAGCTTTGAGAAAAGGCCAGAAGTTAGATTAAAGCAAAAGTTTGACATTTTAGAAAATACACTTAATTGCTTCTTGATGGAAAGCAGTCGGCGGCTGGTTGCCTTAACTTTGTATAAAGGCTGGAAACAGTGAGAAGCAGCTCTCCTGACTGTCCAAACGTAACAGAATCCACCTACTGACACCTCTAAAGTTCACTAAGAACTGAGGTGTGTCAGCTCAGACTATTTCTTGCTTTACTTAAGTACCGGTATCAGGAAACAGCTCAGTTTGTAACCACCTGTAAGACGGCACATTGTTGATTTAACTTTTAGGTTTCTGTACAGATTGAGCTTCAGAGAGATCTACTAGGTCATTGTTGTCACTTGTGGACAGAACCACCTGAGCTGCTTCTCACTATTTCCAGTCTTTACGCTAAATAAAGCCACCCAGCTGCCGACAGATAATCATGAGAGTGGCATGGATCTTCTTATAAAACTCTCCTGCCGTGACACAAAAAGCGTAGGTTCTAAAAATGTCCAACTATTGCTTTTGATATCAAATGTGACATTTTGTTTTCGGTTCCAGCTGTCAGTGTTGAATCAGTAGATGAGAGGACTTTTCCTGCAGAGATTCATCAGAACAACTTCATCAAGGCACATTGTGTGTGTTTTTGTGTGACGAGTGAGACCCTGTGTTTATAAAATTGGGCAAAATATATTTCCATATGTATATATATATATATGTATATATAGTGTTTTGTAGCTAACATGGGGTCAAGACATAACTGCAGTCATTGGTTTTATAAATTATGGCAAAAATACAGCATGGTTCAATGTGGATTTCCATACTATCTAAGAACCTCAGCGAGGAGGCCATGCATTTTTCAGTAGGATCTTAAAACAAGGCACAGGAAGGGAGGGAGCAGAGAATTCAATTTGCATTGCAAGCACCATCACAGGTCCTGCTGTTCCTGCACCCTTTTATCCTTCAGAAACTCCACAGCCACATTACAATCCAATCTGAACCGTACAGTTATCAAACAGCACTTGTAAATAACTCAATAGCCTATGTACAGATTTACAAAAAAATATCTCCGTTACCCCGGACAAAAAAAATGCGAGCAACAAGGAGGTAATGAGAGCAAAACAAACCACAGCAGAGACAAACATTCCTCTTCAATATTCTCCATGCCTTGTGCCGAAAAGAAATCTGTGCAATGCCCAGAATAGTTAGTGTTAGCTCACTGGTTGACATGACACAGTGGTTTGAGTTTCCTTTCTGTCATCAGCTGATTTGTAGCTGCTCCAACAAGCTTGCCAAACACAGCTCCGTCAGCCTTCAGCACGGGGACACTGAAGGGAGCAGAAAAACCTGTATGATAGCGCCACACTCAAGTCTAAAGCTCATCTCGAGCAGCAAAAGCAAAGAGGAGCAGAGCCCAAGAACCTCTGCATGCACTGCACTGCCTCTGTCGCAGGCCGCACTTAGGAGGAAACAAGCCAAAGAGATCAGCTCGGAAGCAGAAGCTAACTAGCAGCTTTGGACGGCGTGCCATCGGCGTCGCCACTGCAGCAGGGGGTGCTGCCAGTTTTGGCCACAGTGCAGCCGCTGGTTTCTGTGCTGTCGCCACTGCAGGGGCTCGCGGGCGCAGAAACACTCTGGCCACGTTGTCTCTTCCTGTTCAGTTCCTCCCATTTGGCCCTGTTCGCTTTGATCATGTCAACCATTGGCTGGAGTTTAGGATTCAACTTGACCAGAGTCTAGAGAGAAAAAGACAAATGAGAGAAAAGAAAGATGAGAATTAACACTTACAAGTGAAATATAGTGTTATAAACTATTCATATTATTACATGTGTATGTTCTGCTTTTAAATGTTACATGCGCAGGGTTAAAAGGTCAAATGCAATGAAGGAAAAAACACAGTCAACATAGAAAGCAGTTAGGCAATGTGCAACAATATTGTTCAATACTGAAAAAAATTGCGATTCATAAATTATTATTGAAGTGTGCATATTAGCTATACAAGCTATATGACTTTGTACTGTAATTAGGTACACTGCTAACATAGAACCCAAACACTAAAGAGTCTATGCCCACTGAATAAAGAAATTAAACAAAATTATTTTGAACATGCTTTTCCACTCCATCCTGTTGATGCTTGATCAGAATGGGGTCTAGGAAGTTTGGAGGTCAAATCAACATCTTGGGCCATTGTCATGTTCCTCAAGATGTTCCTGATTGTTGATGTTTTGCCATGTGGTGGGGTGCATTTTCCTGGGGGTAGGCCAGTGACATTTGGGATTCATTTGCATGAGGGAGTGTGCTTGTTCTGGGACAATGTTTATTTGGGTGTCTAAGTCTCATCAACACGGATGAAAATCCAAGGTTTTCCAGCAGAACACCACATAGTACCAATATGATCAATGTTATTCACTTCACCTGTCAGTGGTCATAATGTT
>OMNN01056795.1:4297-15065 GCA_900302755.1 Chromis chromis
TGAGTTGACTAAGTTTTGCTGTAATTAAACCAGCAAAACAATGTCATTATTTTACAGATAATTGTTGTTCTTTGAAAGAAAAAAAACATTTAGGACTTAATTTTTAAACTGTTATTTTACAGATTTGTTTGTTAAAATGCAGATAATAACTTGTAAAATCACTGAAAAAGGAATAATTTACATGTTAAGTGTAAAAAAAAAATACTACATAATGTACACATGAAAAACTAGTATTTTTTTTACAAAATTACACAAAAATATAATTATTTTACAGATATTTACTATTCTTTTCACAGTTTTTGAAGGTTACAATATGGTACTGTTTTTTGAACATGTTTTTTGTCACCCTTGATGCCAGATATTCGCTGTTTTAGTACTGATTTCTTTTACATTGTACAGCCCAACGCTAAACTATGGATGGGCAGAATTTAGCGACTTGTTGAGCCAAGTCAGAACAGGCCTGATAGAAGACTGAAAATGTGGCTATTTGCTTACATATTCATCATTTCAGTTTAAAAGGTGATCGTGTGTCAGTGTTGTCTTCACTTTATGTAGCCCAAAAGGTCAGTTAATGCAGGTTTAATCACAATTCTGTTGGTTTAAAGGCTTCTATATGAATGTGGCGGCAGTAGATCTATTGTTTGAGATTTAACATCAGAGCTACAGGGTTGCAATTTGTTTGAATTTCTGTGGCAAACACTGGTTGGTACAGCATCATTACAAGAGGACAGAGGCCTCTCGTGGGTTCATATCCTGCCCTGAGCGAGTAGCCCCAGAGTGATGGATATTGCTAATTACCCTCTCTGACCTTGCTGTCATTAAGAAACCATTTATGCGGTGGTTATAAAATCAGATCAGTAAGCTAGTCAGGGAAAATGAATGGCTTGCATTACAAAAGCCCTTTACAGTTACTGTTCCACGCTGTATTGTGGGGTAAAAAAAGAGGAAGTGGAAGTGAAAGCTTGCTCAGCAAACAACGTGATAAGAAGTAACATCTGGCTGGATGGTAGAGATGGGAGATATTATTAGATAACGCACTGCAATCCACCTTGCCCTTTTTGTCTCTATGAGTTTTTTTTCTCCTTCTATTAATCTCTGAATTCTCTTTTCCTCCTGGATAGTCACTTTTCTTTTCTTTTTTTTTCTCTGACTATCTCATTACAGCCCCCCTCCTTGCTGCTTTGTCATGACAGATAAGGCAAGAGAGGATTTGTTTTTTTCATTCTCTTCCCAGCAGATAGTCGGTCTTCTGATAAACTGTCATTTTTAGCCACTAAGTCTTTTTAATCTCGAGGGGGAAATGTGCTCAGTGGCATGTGTTTTTTCGTGTGTTTCTTGTGCCTGCCGCCCCAAAGCACGCGCACAGCCACGCGCTCATATGACGATCATCAGTGATGCTGCAAAGATAATATCAAAAGCGCTATTGATAAGCGGTGGACGGAAGGGGGATCATCCATCTCTTTGCACTGTGGATAACCTGAACCCAACAGCACACACACAAGAACATTTGGTTTTAAAGGAGGAAGGAGAATGAATATCAGGCCTTGTCCCTTTGCAAGTGATGACATTTTTTTAAAATAATCCCCGAAGAGATTGCACAGGCTGATATTGGACAAACATACTTTGTATAAACAATTCCTGATCCTCTTGAGAGCCTTAAGTGGGGATTGGGATCTTGCCATGTAGGAAGGTACCTATTAGGCCTAATGGTTCCTGCGTTAACACTGAGAGGCTGCTCCAATAATGCAAGTCCATAAGCTTCCGGATATATAGAAATTGCTGATTGACCAGAGAGGCAAAGAGAGCAAACAGGGACACAGGAGATGGTCCACTATGGAAATTGGTTGCCTCCAGACATAAAAGCAGTGCTGTCAGCAGGTCATGTTCATGCTAATGCTGTAACATTGTTTTTGCAAAAAGACTTGAGGTAAAAATCAATAATTAGAGCTCCTTTTCTATCCTGTATTCACTCTAGTGCTCTCCTAACTTTATGGAATACCTTTATGCATTAGATAGTGAGAGGCACTAACTGGCATTCATGGCATTTTTGCATTTTTGTAATAGTTTCCCAATCCACTATCCAGAGAGACTGACCCTTTGTCCACAACACCAAGATTCAAGCTCGTTTCTTCGAGAAGCTGATGTTTTGTTGGGAAGCCAAACAATGGCCTCAATTGCAAAGTGCCATGCTTCATAGCAGGGCTGCATTTTACATTAGTTTCATTATCAGTTTATCTTGCTTTTTGTTTCAGTTAGTCATTTTTGTCTGAAAAATGCCAGAAAATAGTGGGAAAAAAATGCCAGCCAGTTTTTGCCAGCTGTTTTGTTTAACCAACAGTCCAAAACATGAAAATGTTCACTGTCAAGTTTCCAAATGTTTTTTGGAACAGGTGGATATGTCGTATTTTAGGTGATTAATCCTCTGCCAAATGATTAATCAACAAGTGGTTGCAGTTTGGGAAGCTATTAGTCATTTGAGAAATATATATTCTGAAAAATAATGAGTATATTCTACTGATTATTCTGTTAATTAATGGAGTAATCAGATAAGTACTACTGTTAAAGCGCAATAGTAAATATACACAAGAGAAAATAACACAAGTATCTTAATTAATTAATTAATAATTAATTTTGAGAAAATCTAAATTTGTACATAATATCCTCCATGGTTGCTTTGAAGATGTCCGTTGGAATTTGGCGGGAATAATAAAAATTCCACGACAACTGTGCCAATGTTAGCGGTTAGCTAGTTAGCCCACGAGCAGGGGTGGAGAATTCTGGACCTCGAAAGTAAAAATCCTGCATGTTTTAGATGTTTCCCTCTTCACACCTGATTCAAATGATCATCTCATCATCAATCTCTGCAGAAGCCTGATAACGATCCTGACCATTTGAATCAGGTGTGTTGGAAGAGAGACACATCTAAAACATGCTGGATTTTTACTTTTTGAGGACCAGTATTCTCCACCCCTGCCCACGAGTTCATAGCGTTCAACCAAAGTGAGTGAGGATAGCGACAAACTAGTTAAACAGTGTGTCTAGCAGTGATATTAATTTAATAAGGATGTCCTGAACCTGATATTGGGACTGGGATCAGGCTAAATGCGCAAATGTTTAACTGATATTGGCATGACCCTATGCTTGATTCTTTGTTTACATTTGTTGTCAGGCAGAAATATGATATTGCCCCCTCCTCAGGTTGCTACGCTAGTAAACAGTAAGCAACTAGGTTCTATAGCTAATCTACAATACTCGAAGTGTGTATTATTCTGGAAAATGGTATCAGGTATCGCCCCAGACTCAATGTTAAACGACTCTGATTAGATCGGGAGCAAAAAAAAACAAAACTTGATCTGGACGTCACTATAATTCACATTAAATGCAAACGTTAACCTTAGCTTCTCTCAAGGCCGCTCTGTAGACTGGATGCTTTCTGTTGCAATGCTAATGCACTCACCTCCTGCTATTGTGGTACGCTAGTTCCGATATTTTGCAATATTTTACAGTATTACAATATTTTTAAAGAGTTTTTGTTTATTTGAGCATGAAATTAAGCCAAATTTCTTTCTGTGGTTTTCTCTGGCTTATCTCTTCTCGTAACCCCTTGTTGTTTTTAGTAATTTCTTAACTTTCTCAAGAAATTGTTTCAGCCCCAACTGCAGCTCTTTTCTGCGATTCTACTGTTGTGCGACTGTATTTTTATTATTGTTTTATTATTGTTGTTACGGACCTTTGTGTCTGTTAGCTAGTTAGCCCATGAGTTGATAGTGTTCGACCAAAGTGAATGAGGTTAGAGGCAAACTAGTTCGGCCACGTGTCAGACAAATACTGCTTCGTAGTTTTATAATTGTTAATTGGTAAATTAGCGCTAGTTGCTCTGACAGACAACGTAGTTTCACATTAGCATCCCTAGCATGACAGCTCTGTTCTGTAATTCTACAAGTGCACAACTGTATTTTTATTATTGAGGACCTTTGTGTCCGTTGGCTTGTTAGCCCATGAGTTGATAGTGTTGGACCAACGTGAATGAGGTTAGAGGCAAACTAGTTAGGCCATGTGTCAGACAAATACTGCTTTGTAGTTTCACAATTGTTCATTGGTAAATTAGCATTAGTTGCTCTGACAGATGATGTAGTTTCACATTAGCATCCCTACCATGACAGCATCCCTAGCATTACAGCTCTGTTCTGTAATTCTGCAAGTGTACGACTGTATTTTTATCATTGTTGTTTTATTATTGTTGTTATGGACCTCTCTGTAGTAATGGTAGAAAACTTGCAAACTTTTACATCTTGCTACATGTTGCCTTTGCTCCTTCAAAACACTTAGTTTTCCAGATGTAGACTAAAACACCTTTATATCACTATGTCATAGTGTTTGCGTCTCCACCCTGCTGCCCAAATTTGGATTTTCTATCCAGTGAACCAACCTCTCATCACCCAACTATCAGTGACATCAAAGACGCTATGTGTTTCTACCGTCTACAAGCTGAACCTGTGTTCTGACCTCCACGCAGGGGCTGTAATCAAAACACTGGGATCGATAAAGTGTCACAAGAGCTGTGGACTCAGCACGCGTTCCCTGGATGTATAAATATTAACAAGCAAAGACCGCGGCTCAACAGTGTTCGCAGTGTAAAGGTTTACTCTTGCAGAAGTAATGAAGGTCGGGAGTGGTCAAGTGAGGAAATGCGGGAGTGAGGCAAGATGATGAAGAGGAATCTAGGGAAAGGAGACGGCGGGTGGAGACATCACCTCAGGTCAGGGTGGTTGGGGGGGATGTAGAAGAGGCAGAAGAAGAAAAGAGTTGTTGGGAAGACTTTTATGCACAGTAGGAGCTGATGAGAAGGTAGAAGTAGAGGCAGAAATATACTACAGCTGTGTGAAGATCAGAAAATAGGCTGGAGTTTAGCCTCTCTCTAAAGATGCTACTATAAATGCCGGCCTTATACCCATAGTTGAATGAATATCATGGTCCCACTCCTTTTTATGATGGCAGGCTTTTCATCTTACATCTTGGGAGTCTGTCCATTTGGAGCAGGTATTGCCACATCAGACGTGATATATGTACTGACTACTTTTCCCTAAGTACATCTCCGGCTTTATGGCTGCTCTTTAAGGTGTACTGACAGGCTGGTCATCGGAGGGAAAAAGGGGGAAATCATAAAGCAGAAGAAGGCGGTGGACCGAGAATCAATTTTGTGATTTGTAAAAACATGCTTTCCTTGAAGCCGTAGCCAATTTCACACCTCTGCACTCATGGTCGACTGCTCTCAAAAGCGGGCGTGGTTGTTTGCTTGTCAGTTTTGGAAAGTTATAAATGCTGGGTGGTGGAGTCCAAAAAGTTCTGAAGGGTATTTGAAAAAAAAAAGTTTGACAGCTGTTTGTCAAATTAGAGTTGGTAGAGTTTGAAAGACTTGGCAGTTTGTAAGAAGGTACGGTAGAATGGAAAGATACTGGTCTGAGGTGGGGATCGACCGATATGGGCCGATTTATGGCCGATGCCAATGTAGATTATTGTTGATCAAGAAAGACCGATATTTGGAACCGACATACATTAACTGTAATGTTTTAACAGCATGTGATAGCAGCGAACCTCTCATTCATAACTAGGCGTCTTCATTAATAAGGGTGACTGTAACTGACTATGTAAAATAGAAATAGGTGTGATTAAATTAGGACACTCTTGTATGTTTATGTGGGATTGACTGATCAGTTTGTCTCCTGCTGTTATGTCTCCTGTTCTTCTCTACTTTCTTAATCGTTCACTGTTCTATTGCTTTTATTGCCCAATAAGATTCATATCTTGAAGCATTATTAATTATTGTTTTCCAGACTCTGTTTCAGGGTGATTTGTGGCTGCCTTCTAACTTAGGTGCTAGCCGTTAGCATAGCTTTAGCCACTGTGGGAGCTAATTCCCTGGTTTGTGACAACATCTTGTGTTTTTTGTTCAGTTTTTGCAGTCTCTGCCTGAAAGACATTTATGAAACCAGAGGGTAGCGG
Organism: Chromis chromis; assembly: GCA_900302755.1. Lineage (NCBI taxonomy): Eukaryota > Metazoa > Chordata > Actinopteri > Pomacentridae > Chromis > Chromis chromis. Next base: position 10,301 of record OMNN01056795.1, read on the forward strand.
CATCAGACCTGATGTACTGCATTTAATTTATCAATAATTGGTCATTTAAAATACCACTACCCATGTTTGGGACAATGCAAATATCGGCCATGATAATCGGCCAGGCTGATAATCGTTTTTTCCCCAATCTGAACTAACATTCAGGACATCTTGAACTTTTCAGTGGTTCATCATGTTTTTGTTACGGTGTTTAATTCATTAAAGAAATCCTGACACGCAGATTCAAAGTCACAGTTCATTCATTGTTGTGTTCCTGGACATGCCAGAGCCGACTCTCCATCCTCACGTGTCTTGGTCTCTGTGCGGCTTCTCGTTTGTCCTCTCACTGTGGATATTGCACAGTATTCCACTCTCTTCTGCAGTGACAGAGCTGTTATTTATGGGCGACCTCGAGGGGGGGGAAAGGGAGTTTTACCCTCTGACCCTGGAATACTAACATGTGACCTCAGCGGACTTCCTCCAGTTTTTATTGGCACCGCGCTGTTTATGTTCATCACAATCCGAGGCCTCAGATAGAAGGATGCCGAGCTGGTTGTGGTGGTGGTGAAGTCGTGTGTGTGTTTGTGTGTGGTTTTGGGTAGAAAGGCAGGGAGGAGGGTTATTGTTGTCCCCTGTGCTCTTTTGGCCTGAAGGAAGGAAGCCGTGGAAGTGGGGAGTAGGGAGAAGGAGAAAGAAGTGGCACTCCAACACAGTCAATGTGAAGGGGATTTGAGATTAGTTTCCTCTTCCAGACTTTCAGTTTTTTAATGCAGGGCATGGGCCATTAAGCTCAAGAGTCATTTTCACCATCCTTCTTTCTGAAGAGGAAGCGTTTTGTGGTATTTTGTGTGTATGGCTGCGCTCATGTCCATGATTTTTCATTCAGAAATAGCCAGAATTGACCATGTTGTTCACATCTACTGTATGATCTTAGCTTAACCTTCCTCGTTTCATATTCTATCTTTCCCATTTCAACTCATTTCCACTCAGGAGTTAATTTGTATGGCTGTGACTGTGTGTTTGCTGTGGAGTTTCATTATAGCTGCATAATATCATTTAAAAGGTTCTCGCTGTTATGAATTACCACCTGACTGAACACATTTCTTTCTCAGAGGGTAAGAAGGGGCTCTTATGGAAATAGTTTATTCGAATGTGCATGGAAGCTTTCTATAACTGGAATCGTTAGAAGCGACAGTGTTTTCTAATTTATTTGCTGCAGCTTCTCTGTGAAATAGAGCTGCCACATGCCATTAAGGAGCAGAGATAAGGAAAAAATATGACCAGATTCATCTCTCTCTGTCTTTCCTCTTTGCATCTCTTTTTCCACTTTTTTGGCCTAGCTGTCCGACTTTGGTTAACAAGAATGTTTCCAGCTACTCTATAATCCCTCCAGCGTTTCTTCACTTACAGGATGTAGAGCACAAACACTTCAAATTAGGGTTCTCTTTAAGTATTCATGCGCGGGTACATCATGCATGTAATGTGGATTATTTTCAGTGGTGGGTTTAGTGTGCTAGTGGGTCTTTAAAGCTACAGGATGGTACATATGTCACACAATGCAAAAAGTTGGTTCATGGATGTACCTTCAATAGTTTTTGGACAATAATGGACGTCTGCAGTGCAGAAAGTACACTATGCCAGGCTTTAAAGACCCTGAAAATGAAAATCCAGTTGTTTTTTTTAACCTTGTTTGCATGTCCATATGGTGTTTTTTATCTACTGGAAGACATATCATGAGAAAAATAAGCAGTCAACGCCATGGCTGAGCGGTTCCGCTTTGAAAATGCAGCGTACTGATAACAGTCAAGGTTTTATATGTAACAAACCCAAAGAACCAATCTTGTCAAGTTGCAGGGTCCGCAATATTATTCTGTTTCAGAATCGGTTTCCAACATTACAACTTGTCATTGTGGAGCAGTTTTAAAGTGTTTAAGCAGTGTCAATAGTGAGCTGGTGTGCTCAGGCTGCTGCAAACAGCAAAGTGGTGGGTATAGCCTTCATAGAGCCACATTTTTTAAAGGACAAAATGTTGTAGAGTTACATCTAAGCCATATTACGGCATGGAGGGATCATTTTCATGGAGGAAAAAATCATATAAATAGGTATTTGTGATACACAGAGGTGAGTTTTTTGGGATTCAGCCGATTTCACTACACAAAAAATACTTGTTTCTTGCATCAATCCATTGTTGGCTTTGGTGTTTTCATTGGATTTGTTGGCAATAGGCAAAATATAGAAATTCTCCAGTCTTATCCCTGGTGAGTCAGTTTAGTTTGATAACTGCCCTTGGGAAGATTCTTGTGTTTCTTTGTCTCAGTCATATCACTGTTTAATGTCAAAGTCTCATGTGGTTGCTGTGTCGTAGGTGTTGGATCAGTTCAGGCATTGTGCACTGAAGTGTTTACTATCAAATGAAGCGCAGATGCTGTATAAATACAAGCTTTAAATAAATCTGAGTGTGTGTGAGCGTGGGAGGCAGGATCAGAATCAGTATGTTGCAGTGTCCAACTCCAGGTGTTTGTTTAAGATAATCCCACGGTGTTAAGAACCGGTGTCATCTGCCACTACTGCCGACAGATATAGATAGACGGCCCAGTCCCATGTACAGATTGGTACGGCATGTACTTAGTGACCTTTTTACCACCAGACTGTGTAAATAATGAATGCGTCTTTCTTAACCAACTTTTTATAACATTCTGTCAGATGGCTTGCTTGCTTTTGCAAAAGCAGCGTGTAGAGGTTTATAAAAGTGATGTTTCTGTCACCAAAAGTGCAAAAACTGAACAGCAAGAGGTGAAAATGTGATGAGCTAATTAATCCAAACCAGCAGATGTTATAAAAGGAACTGCACCTAATGTGGGTTTGATGTATTCTACCAATGACGTGGAAGGAAAATAAATTCTTCTCACCTTCGAAAGTAGAGTTGTATAATCTGCTGGGTCTTTAAGCCTTCATAATATCCCCTAACAAAGATTCCCAGCTGGGTTTTTATTCGTTTAGCTTCATAGGCGTTAAGTTGATTCCTTTTTGGGCTTTTCGGTGCAGATAAAGTGTGCAAGGTGACTGCCGGTGCCAGAGGAACACGGGCACGATGCTATTAGAAGAGGATGCTGGCGCTCTCTACACCAGCAGTTAATGTGTTCCTGGAAATGCACTCAGCAGGGAATAGGGCCAGTCATTAGTCTGTTTCCCTGACTTCTTCTGCCATCCACCTGCCTTGACGTATGGTCAAAAACATCCATAGTTTCAGCTCGTTGTTTGCCTCTAAGTCCGCCCGTTAGGATCGCTTCCTGTCTCAGAGACACCGTTGATCTATTACATTTATCTTTCTCAATTTGTCTTTGCTGATGCCCGCATCCCTCGACGTCTTCCTCTCTCTGTCATAAATGTAATTACTCCTCAAGCCAAAGATGTCTGTCTATGTGTCTGCTTTCCGTTCTCCCTCCCTGTGTGTCCATAATTTATGAGAGAGGCAGCAGGACATGAGCCCACAATGTTACAACAAGGTGGACAGAGTTTTCTGACGCGCCTTAAAAATTTCATTGCAGCAGCTGCTTAGAGGTTGGACAAGCATTGAAATTCAGTTTTGAATAGCGCTTCCAGGTGGGGAAATCTGAACATTTAACCCCTGCTGTTAACATTATCCACCGAGTTAGAATTTTTGCCTGTGACAGTGTGCAGTGTTAGGCATGTGGGCCTGTATTTTCCATCAGTATTTCCAGATATCAACTATGAAGTATGCAACAATTATCAGAAACCTGCACTGAATGCTTTGTAAGATTCCTTTTATGATTCTGTTTTTAGGTTGTTCCTGATTTAAATCTTATTTTTTGGTGATTTTAGATTATTCTCTATAGGCAGAGGTCTTGTACATTGAATTTGTGCCAAGACATATATTAAATAAAAATAATTTTAGATGTTTATCTTATTTAGTTAACTATATGAGTTTTGCTGGAAAACATGGTCATATTCTACAAAGTAAGGTATTTTAAAAGTACCTCGACTGCAGCCTTTAGAGGAGAAATAATGCTTTGTATTACCCCTGAATCTGTAAAATCATCTTATTTAAAGGTTAATTGCCTTAATAATATCACTACAGAAAGCCTGGAAGCATGGATATGTTTGATTTAATGTCAGTTTGAGGAGCGGATATTTGTAAAGTCAGGTTAGTTGGCCCCTTAAATAGAAAATTTCCACCGACACCCAGCCCCACTTAGCTGTGCTGAAATACTGATTTCTGGTTCACTGGCTCAGAACAAATGTCCAAGCATTAACATTATCATAGACATAAAATCTATAGCTTAAATTATTATTACAAAATGATGTCGAAATGACATGACAGATTTGATTTACTTGTGAATTTACCCTTTAAGCCGTTCACACGAAAACACACCCCAGATTTACTCAGTAACAGCTGCAAAACTGTAAGGCCAAATGAGGAATATTGGGCTATGTGGGTAAGAGACACATGGGAGGATAATGAATAAAATAAGTCTCGTTGTCCTTGTCATCAGGTAAGAGTGAGATTTGAAAATCTCCAGAATGAAAAATGACATTTTTATGTCCAAAATAGTAAATTAGAGAGTAAAAACAACCCTCAAAATCATGAGGGTGAAGTTATTAAACCTGTTCTGCTCTACTAAATTTGATGCAAAAGAAATGAAGCACAAAAAACATCCATTTCAGTCATAGTGGTACAAGTCAGTCTCTTCAGTGATTACTCTATGCTTGACAGACTCTGAAAAATGGCACTAGTTGTGTTTTTTTGTTTCCTCGTCCTGCTACA
>OMNN01056821.1:0-10494 GCA_900302755.1 Chromis chromis
GGAAAATGCACCCCACCACATGGCATCAAACAATCAGGAACATCTTGAGGAACATGACAATGGCCCAAGATGTTGATTTGACCTCCAAACTTCCTAGACCCCATTCTGATCAAGCATCAACAGGATGCAGTGGAACAAGTTTGATTGACAGAGGCCCCACTGCACAACCCAGAGTAACCAAAGGATCCACTGCCAACGTCCTGGTGCCAGACCCCATAGGACACCCTGAGAGGTCCTCTTGTCCATGCCCAATGGTTCAGAGCATTTTTGACCACATAAGGGGGACCAACACAGTATTAGGCAGGTGGTCATAATGTTATGCCTGATCAGTGTATATAAATTACACAGCGCATAAAATAGACATTTAACCAGCTTTTTTACTATGACCAGTCGTGTCCAGGTCCGTCTCGGTGAGCACAACATCGCCGTGAACGAGGGCACCGAGCAGTGGATCGACGCCGCCAAGCTGATCAGACACCCCCAGTACAACAGCTACAACCTGGACAACGACATCATGCTGATCAAACTGAGCCGCCCCGCCACCCTCAACAGCTACGTCCAGACCGTGGCCCTGCCCTCCCGCTGCCCCCTGCCCGACGAGAACTGCATGGTGTCCGGATGGGGAAACACGTCCGCCAACGGCAGTAAGTGCGGTCAGAGAGGAGAGGTCAGGAGTGTGGTCCGACTAATCTATTCCAAAACAACAGAAACGGTGGACAGCAGCTGCCTTAAAGGGACTAAACCTTGTCATTGTGAGGATGTGAATGAGGCCTGATCGCGTGAGACAGGCTTTATTACTTGGAGGCTTGTTTTGCTCCACAACATTCATCTGTGTCTAATGATAATAAGGGAACCCAACATTAGTTGCTGTGCAAAACCAAAACAGGCATCCAGAAATTTAAAGGAAGTTGAATAAGGTGAAGGTGCAACACATAAAAATACATGAATCCACTATCTTCCACATGAAGTTTACAGTTTTTGGAGAGTTTTCAAAGGTGTGAAGAAAACGTCGTCTTAGCTTCAGCTTGAGATTGAACATTTTAATGAAAATGCATCATAAACTGGAGATGTTGGATTTGTTAGAGGGTTTATGTAGTTGCTTTATACAGATTGAAGGATCGTTTTTGGAGCATGATCCAGACCAGTGAATTAACGTTCTGCTTTTCATTTGGTGGTGGTGCATAGTTTTTAAAATAGTTTTTTATTATAGCTTTATTTTTAGCCATATTGTACTTTTGTATTTCTTTGTATATAGCTGCTGTAACATCTACATTTTACTGTATAGTTTGTCTTATCTAAGCTTATTTCTTCCAGCACAAACAGCTCTAGATCTGACTATTTAGGGCTGCACCAGACTATTTTATTCACTGATTAGTGTCAGCTATTTCTAGTATAATCACCTACTGCTTTGGTTGGCAAAATAAAATTTAAAAAATCAAGAAAAAAAAGCCCTGCATGACATATTTATATCGTTCCTTTTGTCTAACCATCTCTAAATCCAAAAGTATTCATTTTGCTTATAATACAAAGGGAAGCAGCCTGTTCTTATGTTGAGGAAAGTTGGCATCCATTTGATAAATTAGGAATTAATTACAAAAATAGGAGACATTTCTTTTGTCAATTAATTACCCCCATCACTACATTGCTAATATTATCCTTAATACCACCTTTTTTTCCATGCTTTAAATGTCTTATTTACATAATGGTGGGTAACTTGATTCTGTCGACCCCAAACACACAACAACAAACTGACCTACAGTGGCTGATGGGCATCCATATGAATAGTTAACTGAGACTTTCCTTCCTGCTCCCCAGGCAACTTTCCCGACAGGCTTCAGTGTCTGAGGCAGCCCATCATCGATGACAGAATCTGCAGGAACGCCTACCCCCACCTCTTCACAGACAACATGGTCTGCTCCGGATTCATGCACGGAGGCGCCAGCAGCTGCCAAGTGAGTTGGACTAAACCACAACACGAGCAGCCAGCACCAATAATGAATATATCTACTCTAACAGCCTTTAATTAGATATCAGATGGATAAATGTCCACTTCACCACTTCTACCACCACACTGTATCACTGACTGCAGGAAAAAGATGTGGCATTATTAGAAAGAAAACCTTTCAGCATAGCTACCAGTTTTAAACCATCATCAGCTGTAACTAAGTCTATTTACTCAAGTGATGTTTTACACTTGTACTCTGCTACAGTTCAGAGGGGAAAAGAGAAGAAAGGCTATTAAAATGAGCAGCACTATGATGATTTAGGTAACATACACAACTATCAATTGATTCCTTTTCCAGCCGTTCACAGCTGGAGAGACCCTAGAGGGTTAATCACAGCCATGATATGCTCAAGTGATCAATAACTGACCTGTCAAAACATTGGTTTCATCATTCAACCATATTTGTCACACTTTGGGCAATACTATATCTACTATGACATGTTAAAGAAAAATGTCTGCAATTAGATTTTTTGACTAACTGTGTACAGCTAATGGTTGTTGAGACTCGAGTATCTCTGGGTGCATAAAGTCATTTGTGTGCAAAGATCCATGCTTTGGATTTACTCAAAAGTCCCCCATTGTGCACCTTTTCAGCAAATTAGTCAAAGTCTCTCATGTGCCCACAGTATGTTTTTTCATTTTTTTTTGCTCAAAATACTGCCAGGTATGGTTCATTTCACCATGACTATAATATCTAGTTTTAGCCCAGTTCTGATTGGGCCTTTTTGCTCTGAAAACCAATGAGCTGCTGCTATTCCTGCCCCCTTCAGGAAGAAAACTCTCTCTGTGTTTGTTTGAGCTGGACAACTATTGGTTAGTTGTAACTAGTTGTCAGGGGGCTTGAGGAATAGCAGACGTAAACATTTTCATATTTTTACAGTTTTAAAGTTTCTAATGAGCACAAAACACAATAATCATGGATTTTCCACATATGGGACCTTTAAGTTCAAGTTTAAAAATCTATGTGATGACTTCATTTGTTTGGTATTGAACAAATATTCATCTGGTTATTAATTCATGAATGTGTACTCATATATCATGATATACTGTATGTAACAAAACAGCCTCAAAGACTATTTTATCACACCTGGTTTCAAATATTAACAAGTTAATGTAAAGAGTAACTTAACACTCCCTGAGCATCTTGTTTCTGCTGATCTCCAGAGGTTTATCTCCTTACTGAAGTTTGATACAGGTCACTGGACACTGTGACATCATTGTCAGGTGGTTACTGGTGCAACAAAGCACCCAAAGGTGAAACAGACTTGAAACTTTGAACCAGAGAGGGCAGCGAAACATTGATTTTTAGCCTCGTGTTTACTATCACTACTTACTACTTTGACATAACATGAAATATATTTACTGTGACCGCTCACAGTAACATTTAAGCCGCTGTTCTTCTTCCTCTGTCTGCAGGGAGACTCTGGTGGTCCTCTGGTGTGTAGCGGTCAGCTGCAGGGAGTCGTGTCCTGGGGTTACGACTGCGCCATGCAGGGACACCCCAGCGTCTACGCCCGAGTGTGTCGCTACAACAGCTGGATCAGCAGCACAATGAGCAGCAACTAAACACCCACAATCTCCTCGAAACCACCTGCACGCTGACATTAAACCACCACAGTCAGTGCTCATGCTCAGTTTATTTGGAACACTGTATCATTGTGTTATCCTTATACATCTCATTAATAAAATGTTTCATTCTGCAAACACAATAATGGAGATAAAAATATGTGTTTGGATGCATTGCATTTCACAGTTTTTCACAGTTTCACATTTTTTGGCAACAATACTAACATGCACTTGGTTCATAATACTATTCTTTGTGTTTTTGGGTCTGTCCCGTGTTTTACAATCACAGTTACTGTCGTGAAATTCATACAGAACTTCAAACAAAGCACAGGCCTATAAGTGTTGCAAACATTCACGTGTGATGTTTAATTTGGACTCACTGCACCATAGACTCATGCATCTCTATGCACTCGGTTACCGTGGTCACTGGATTGATATGGGAGGCAAGCGAACTTGAGTAAATAAGCAGTAAGGCATAGCTGCATTTCACATGTCTGGATTCTTTGCATGCTTTCCTCACATGGCGCTTTGCAAACTTCGCTGTTTCTTGTTTGCTGAAGCAACCTAAACAAAAGGAAGAAACACAGAGAGCAGAGGTGGATTTTCATACAGACGTAACGAACAGGGCAGCATGCACACCGGTCACATAATGTATTAAAGATGTCAATAAATATACAACACAACTGCAAAAATACAAACATTACTGTGTAGTTTACAGCAGTGGTTCTCAACTGGTCCAGCCTCAGGACCCCCTATGTCTCTATTAATAACGGTTGCGACCCAAATTTTTGAAGTTTGCTGTTCCTGTTAACAAATTAAGGTTTATTTGGGTGTAGTCTCAACGTATTTTGATACAGCTTGGGAAAAATTTGGCTTACTGAGCACATTTTGGTTTATTTTTGACACGTTTTAGCATAAACTTCTCCAATAAACTGGCAGAGCCAAATCTAGAGGTTAATAGTGGGCAACTACTGGTGTCACCACCACTAAATATCCTGCTATTGAAAGCAAACTGTGTCAGAAGAAACACATCCTTTAAAATAAAAGACTTTATACCACTACTTTTTTGGGGGGGACATGCTTCTGCGATCCTCTAAAAATGGCTTCGTGACCCACTTTTGGGCCCCGACCCACCAGTTGAGAACCACTGGTTTACGGGACTTAAAACACAAAAGGGAGCCACTTCTAATGATTCCACACATCTTAATTCTTAATTCACTTCTTAAAATGCATCTTGAGAAGAATGGAGACTGCCAGAGGAGCTATGAGTGAGGATGCTCAGGTTTATCCTTTGCAAAAGCTTTTTCAGCACTCAGTAAAAGAGGCAACACATAACTGGATCATACGAACCATGTTGGAAACAGGACTGAGAAATGTGTGTATATAATACAAATCACTCAATCATAATATGTCTCTCTTTATCCGTAGTGCTCTTTTGTGTGCCACAACTCTTTTTATACTTCATGGCATGTAAAATCAAAAAACTAAAATGTATGACATCCGTACATTCTCGTCTCATTATGCCAGGTTGTGAAGTGAATTCTAAGTAAATATATACTGCAAGTTATCTGACAGAGATCACTAAATATAGCGGTAGGCTGTAACAAAGCAGTGGACAGATGATGCAGCTGTGCCTCATTTAATTCGACGTTGCTTTGAATCGACGGCTCTGAGACAAACAAGGATGTCTCTATTTGTTCAAAGCCTGCTGCCTCGACTCCCCCACTTGCATGTTTGGTGGAAGAAGAGGAGTCAAGGATGTACAAACTGAGAAACGAGAATAAGATTTAGTCAAGTGCAGAGCAATCACAACACCAGCATCTGTTTCTACTGCGTTTGAAAGCTGTCTTTGCAAGTCGTTTTGGGTTAAAGTGTCTGCAAAACGAATGTAAAGAGCTGCCAAGTATTCTTCTTACCATTTTATATATAAAGTGTTGTAAAATTAACATGTTATGACAAGTCTTTTAAAAGGAATTGCCACTTTTTTGAGTCAGTTAATTAAATGCAAAGTCATGTTGTTATACAATCAGTTAATTCCACTCTATAGTGCTCATTGCCACGGTAGCTCTTTCATTTCATTCATCATGCATTAGAGATAATGAAATGAATTCTGTCCTCCAGACCAAAATATGATAAAAACTGTGATGTTGCCTTGTTCTCCGTGTTCTCCACAGACACATTTTCCGATTATGCAATAGAGGGTTTATTTATCTCATCTTAATTAATCTTATTTAACGCTAAGAGTACAGGACTTTAACATCAGTTACATGTTCACACAACAATTATTAGGCTGCCGAGCATCAGGTAAATCTCTCTGTTGTGATGCCCCTCCCACTGTCTTGGAGGCAGCCTACCTGAGACGGTAATTGACTCACAAGGAATGTGCCTCACCTGGGTCCTTCAGGCTACAAAAGCTGCCACATGTGTTCACTCTCTTTGTCTTCTATCCACCTGGCATCAACCTTCTTTTGTGCTTGTATCTTCAGCACCTTCACAGCACACAAACCTCCATCCACATCCTTGCATTTGCTGATACTACTAACTTCCCTGCATCATCCTTATTACCCACGCCGACGAAGGTCACTGCTTTCTGTCTGTATGTATGTATGTATGCGTGTGGCTATGTCCGCACGATAACTCAAGAACAAATAGAGATAGGATAATCAAACTCAGCACAGATGTTCATCTTGACCTACCCTGGTCACCCATTAATTTTGGGGTCAAAAGGTCAAAGGTCAAGGTCACAGGGCTACGTGCCATGTTTAGGAAGGCATCCGGCGTGGGTCTGCATCTCGCTTGAGTGCATTCTAGTTTTGTGTTAGTTTTAAGAAATGTAATTAACTGAATCTCTAGTAAATCAGGTTGTGACACTGTATTTCGCAGTTCACTGGAATATCTGTTTTCTGTGGTGACATTCTTGCTAGTGCATCAACCAGCATTAAAGAGGGGAGCAACAGCAGCGATATAGGCAAAATAGGCTACAGCAACTTATGTATAGTGGAACAATCTAGGAAGCATCCAAGGAAAGTTTCAGTGCTTCAGATCCAAAAAAGAAACTCTGCCTATAGAGGACAGTCTAAAAAGACTAAAAAACGTCATAACCTGTCAACCGTGTTTGTGTAATTACTCTCATTGACAGAAGGGGGAGACAAAAGAAGTGCACTTTGAGTAATTACAGAAATAATATTTACAGTATACACAGATTAGCAATAATAATAACAGAAAAGCAATAAAATGTTCATATTGCCATGTTGGTCAATGCATACAGTGTGAAAGTGTAACAACCCACCTGACCAGCAATCCTATCCAGGTCTCTCTGGCCCTGAGGGGTAAGTCTCCGACCGCTGCAAGCAAAAATATAAAAAAACACAACAATCTCTTATTAAAATCACCACTTGAGTGTCACATACTCGGCATCCACCTCTCTTACCCATTAGGGTCCTTCTCCACCATCTTGAGGCCCTCCAGAGCTTGGAGGACCTTCCTTGCCACGTTCCTGGAGCCCACGCTGAAGTGGGCGGGGCAGACGCCGTTCCTCTGACGCCCGCCGTAGATCTTGATCATGGAGCCGACGCCCACCCCTCCTCGCAGGTACAGGTGACGGGCCGTGGATGCTGGTGACACATGTTCAGAGTGTATGTTGCAATATGTACTCATATGTTTTATCATCTGAAACGTTCATGACTTATTCAGCTAAAAGACATGAAGCCAAACATTCCAACTTATCAAATGTGTGTTGACAGGTCAATACGCCTCAGTAGATAACATTAAATCAGCTAAGGGGGTTGTGTGCATGTGCTTTTATGGTATATATTGTGGCAGTTTTGGAAGATTTACTTGTGAAAAGCCTGGGTAATGTTACACAACTCTTTGTGTAAGATCACACGGTCACCTGAGAAAAGCCTTGATAACACCAGGATTTGTTGCTGAGAGAGACTAACATATACTGATCAGGCATAACATTATGACCACCTGCCTAATATTGTGTTGGTGTTGTCATCAAAAATGCTCTGAACCATTGGGCATGGACAAGAGGACCTCTCAGGGTGTCCTAAGTCTCATCAACACAGATGGCAAAATCCAAGGTTTTCCAGTAGAACACCACATAGTACCAATATGATCAATGTTATTTACTTCACCTGTCAGTGGTTTTTACGCTGTGGCTGATCAGTGTATGTACGTTAGAGTAAAATTACCAGGGAAGATCTTTAGATGGGGTTTCCTGGCACCAAATTTTATAAAAGCTCTACTAAAGAGAACTATGAGGGTACTTCAAAAACATCTCTGCCTGACCCACAAACAAGAGGTGTAACTCCCATTTTGGGTCTTAACTGTATACTATTAAAGGTTTATATAACTGTCCAGTAAAAGTCAAATGTTTGTCGTCATTTCTGTGCTGGTGACGCCCTTTGAAAATCGGTAGGTGAGAGGAAAAACAAAAAATGGACAAGAAAGAAGCCAAAGCTGTGATCAAGTATGTGCCTAAAAAGGAAATGACCACCAAGGAAATCGGCAAAGACATAATTTACACACTTGGTGAGGACTTCCGTCGCTATTTAACCATAAAGAAGTGGGTTGCTGATTTTGGAGAGTACCAAAGATGAACAAAGGTCCGGAAACCAAAAATTAGCAACCACAAACGACATACACCGCATGATCATGAATGGTAGACGTGTGACTGTCCAACACGTAGCAGAAACGATGGACATCAGTGTCCTACTCCGGCTTCTTTCTTGTAGGTTTTTTAGTTTCTCTCTCACCTACTGATTTTCGAAGGGTGTCATCTGCAAAGAAATGACGACAAAGTTTTTGTGGACAGTGATATAAGGCTTTATAGTAAACAGTTAGGCCTCTTGTTTCCAGGTGAGGTCGAGAACTTGTTGAAGTACCCTTGTATACAGGGTCTTATATAAAATATCATATTTTAGTGACACAAGAGACGCTGATTAAACATTTTAATTTGTCTAGATAATTCAATTAATGATCACTGTCCACGTTGTTTCCTGTAAATTGTTCTTTGTTTGGTTCAGTCTATAATTATTTATATCATCTGAACAATGATGAGATATGTGCATCTGCGTATTGAATCTACATTTTAAGCATTTTTATTTATGCTGAATTAAACAAAAGAACGGGTAAATTAACAGATTCATCATTTCAGCTGCATGTGAGATGTACTGATGCATAGAACAAACCTGCTCTGGTGTAAAACCAGTTGTCATCGCAGGGAGCCAGCTCCTTGTGCCTGGCAAGCTTCACAGTGTCAACCCACTCTGGGACTTTCAGTTTGCCAGACCTGGAAAAAAAAAAACCCAAATAATTCTCAGTTGCAGTGATGAATCAACTGACTGGACCGTTTCCTTAAACAACATATGGCACATAAAAATGGGAAACATTCAACACATACACCTAATAATAGCAATAATGTCCATGTTAGATTCAGGTGCACGAGGATGGAAACAGGCAGGTTTAAAGAGAGATGCTTTATCTAAAATGTAATTTAAGTGAGATTTGAATTGCATTTTGTATTTCATTGCTAATTGTTTGATGTTTTCAGTACATATTTAAAGTTCTCCAGCCTAAATGTAGCACTAAGTTCCTTTAAAAGAACATCAGTCTCCCCACAAACGGCAGTCCTAATTCTTATTCAAAGATGGTGTGACTGATTTATTAGAAAAGATAAACTTTATTGATCCCATGCAGGGAAAAGTGTCCCAGCAGTGGAGGTACAAGACTTGCATAGTAAAAAGTAGAGAAACTATATTCATCTACTGTGCATATAAAGTGCGATAAAGCGAATATAAAAAGTTTGGTTGCCGTCCTCTTTGTTTGCAGTACCTGTGGGGTTATTTATAATGTTTTGTGATGTGGGTGCAGTAATATAGTAGTGGTGGCCTAGTGGTTTGTGAAGCGAACTTGTAACCAGTGGGTTGCCGGTTCGAGTACCTGGACTGGCAAGAGATTGAGGTGGGAAAGTGAGAGCGACCACTTGTCCCAGTCACCACCACTGTTGGGCCCTTGAGCAAGGCCCTTAACCCATGACTGCTCCCCAGGCGCTGCACCGCGGCAGCCCACTGCTCCTAGTATGAATAGTTAAGGTTAACTTTAAATAGGATGGGTCAAATGCAGAGGAGGCATTTCCCCAAGGGAATCAATAAAGGTTAGATTATTATTGATGATTGCTTAACTTCAGCGAGGGTCTTCTGGAGGTTCCTCTGTAGGACATCCTCATATTGATACATATTTGGATGTAAATGTCTTTGAGACTCAGATGGCAAAACCATCAGCAGTGGCATATATGAATAAAAATTGTGGTAAAGGCAGTAACTTACAGTAAAACATGAGGGATGTACTGTTTCTAAATACAAAAATCCAATAAAATGGAAAAAAAAACTGCGGCAAATCAGTAAGAATAGAGACACTACAAAATGTAGCATCAACCCCTTTCCACTTCCATGTCCCTCCTCAATGGATGGTACTGTGATTTATTTTACATCCACTGTAGCTTACATTCAGCATTCAGACTCACATTTTTAATGGCACTTGTTTAATCCTTTCACACAGCTTTCTGTAGGCACACTTACCTTCAAGGCCAGTTTTTGTATGTGAGTTTTTTAATTCTAATTTTTTGTCTCCTCGATTTGCTTTTTGACTAAGTTGGTTCAATTCAAACAGTTAATGTTTATGCGGGCATCCATAGTAATTAGTTCTTCAGATTTGTATTTTTTCATGCTTTATTGTAAGCCGATACTTATATTAAGCATTTGTTCTCATATTTTTATGATATTATATTAGTTTCCCTCTGTGGGATCAAAAAAGTAGATCTTTCTCAATCTTATCTCATCTTTAAATAGAAAAGGTGGACAAGATAATACTTATGTTAAAATATAAAAAAAAAAAAATCTTTTTTTTTTTTTTTTTTA
>OMNN01056829.1:0-45683 GCA_900302755.1 Chromis chromis
AAAATGTGTTTTTGTCAGTGGTCCAGATTTCGTCAAATAAGTTAATCAGAATTAAACAAACCTGCATTCAGTCATTATTTAGACAATTAAATGCCAACTCCTGGCCAAGTGGCCCAATTATGGTGATGGGAACACAACTCATTAGACCAGGAGCCAAATATAAGGGGGACAAACAGATGCTCTATAAAAACATGATAACATCATTAGTTTGGCTTTCAGACTGTCTAGATCAGGGGTGCCCAATCCTGGTCTAGATGGGCCACTATCCTGCATGTTTTAGATGTTTCCCTCTTCCAACACACCTGATTCAAATGATCAGCTCATCATCAAACTCTGCAGAAGCCTGATAACAATCCTGATCATTTGAATCAGGTGTGTTGGAAGAGGGAAACATCTAAAACATGCAGGATAGTGGCCCTCGAGGACCAGGATTTGACATCCCTGGTCTAGATGGAGCTTGAACCTCTTATTAGCTTTAACATTTACACCTGCTTCACATGATTCACCTAAGAGTCTTAATCTGCCAACAATAAAATTAATGCCACTGTCAGGTGTAAAAAAAAAAGCAAATCACCCCCTTTCTTCTCTTTGGAATGTAAATGTGCTTGTAAATGACTAGAGGTGTCACCTACATCCAGTCACTCATTATCATGCTGTAACTGTAACTTGTAAATTTGATTGGTATCATACTGTTGTGACTATTAATCAGGGACATTAGCTGCATGTTTTAAAGAAAAATGAAATCTCACAATGGAATGAAATTTAGAGCTAGTAGAGTTATTTTCAATATCAATTTAGCTGCAAATTATTCTTTTGATTAATATTTTGGTCTTAAAATGTCTAGAAATCATCAAATATGGTCATCACAAATTTCAAGAGTCCAAGGTGACGTCTTCAAACTGCTTGTTTTGTCTGACTAAAAGTTCAAATCCAAAATATATTCAACGTACTATTACAGAAGAAGAAAATATTCATGTTTAGGAGGCTGGAAGATAATTCTGATCATTTTTACCACTGAAAATAGTAAAAACTGTTGCAGACCGACAGACTGACCACAGTATTTTAAGTTTAAATCCAGTGAAGCTGCATTAGACAACGCAGCTACATGATGTCAGAGGTCTTTTTCTTACATCGAGGAACCTCCTGTTCTTCTCCAGCTGTTTCTCCAGGGCTTGGATCTGCTGCTGTAGGTCTCCACTCTCCGTGGTGTGAACCTGCTCCAGCTCGATCACCCTGTTGACCTGCTCCTCCAGCTCCGCCTCCAGCAGCTTCACCTGCTTCAGGAGGTCGGTGTTCTCCTTCTCCGCCTGTCGCTGGACCTCCACCTTCTCTTTCATCAGCTTCTCCGTCTCCTCCAGCAGGTCTACAGGACACGACCAAGGAAGTAGGGGAGGTTAGGTGTTAACACTCACCAACTCAAGGTGGATAACTTTAGTTAATTGATTTTGCCAATAAACAGGATGCTGAGATGAAAGTGAAGAGTCTGAAGTCTGTGAGCCTTGTGATTAATGCAACTTCTGCTTTTTGCTATAATGATCATCAATCTTTTGCAATTTTGTGGATTTAACATAATACCAAATCACTTTTACAACTTTCCATCAAAACTAAGTAAATGACCAACATCAGACTCTTCCAACATCTCATTGAACTTCCCAACATCTACCCAACATGATTCCCCATCGCGTCGTCTCTTTGCCCTTCTGCTGCCACCAGTGAACAACCCACACCAGTTCACCCAGGATCAAACCCCGCAGGATTAGTGCAAAAGTAACAGGGTGAGAAAGTGCAAATGACAGATCAAACACATGGACAGTCCAGACGTTGCAATATCCATGCCCAATAAGCATTTAACAGGCAGGGGAGAGGAGTTCCCAAACAGCCAATCATCTTACTCAAACAAATGCTGCAAAAACAGCATAAACAGATATCTTTAAAAAAGCATATAACAGTTACAAATACACATAAATAAGAGCGTAGATGATTGGCAATTAGGAAAGAATGGCTACATATAAATGTCTGAACATTACTTAAATTTCATCATGCTAAAATGAGCGCTAACATCGACTCCAAGACATTAAAAATGACAAACCAGGACAAAATCAATCAAAATGAAAAGCCGAAGCAAAGGTTAGTGATTGGACTGAGTGAGTTTGTGAGCCCATAGCAAGCAAGCTCCAAGCTTTGTTTGTGAGTTGCTGGATTAGGGTTAGAGAAAATACACTGTCGACTCAGCTACACAGTTAAAGGAACATATAGAGATGACTGAGCCATGCTCAAAGTGGACACACCTGCTTCAGGTGCTGCAACCATTGCAGCTTCAACTAGGCCTACAGGAGAATGAGAAAGCACAAGGATTTAACATGCTCTTGTTTTTGTTGTGAACAGGAAAATTCTCAGATAAAGAATAGAAATAGGCTGAGATAGGATGGCAGTGCTTTTCTGTCTGTTTCACAGTAGTAGGTTAAAGCTGTAGAAAGGATGCTGTGAAAAGAAAGATTCCTGAGAAAGCCCCCCCGTTTATATTCCTACATACAGCACACTCACCTTTTTATGAGAGAATGAACTCATGGGATACCTTTCTGATAATACAGTGCAAAATTAGCTCATACAGTTTTAAAGCTTCATGTTTCTGGTGCACCTCTTCAAATACCTGTAGATTTATCACTTAAAACAGTTGTTTACCCTCTGGACGTTATCTTTAAGAAAACACCATTAAACCAATTACACCATTAATCAGAGGCAGAATCATCAAATTTTCAACTTTCCAACAGTCCTTGAACTACTCATCTGTGACATATAGTTTCCTTGGAAAATGTAACCAAATCTAAGGTAATCAAAATTGTTTTATTCCATATGTCTCACTTAAAAAAATTACAAAAATAAAGTTTACCTGAATCACATTCTGTAAAAAACAAAAAAATTCTCCATTTCTTGACACAACCATGAAGCTATTAGCGACTCTTTTGTCACAACCAGTTACATGACAACAATTCAGGGATTGAACTGCAGGCTGTGTTTTCACAGACCAGATAGGAGAGGATTATGGAAACAAATTAAAACACTATGTAGTTATTTTTATGATTTCTGATATTACAACTTTGCTATATGGCACAAATGCAATTTTTGACTTATCTCTACTTCTAGTAACGGTTGTGCTGTTTTCATAGTGGTGCAGAACTTTATATTGCAGTAAGAAATGAGCCCACAGTGTGTAAAAATATGACAGGAGCAAAAAAAAATGCTCATAAACTGCTTGGAGTTCAGAGGGTTAAGAAATGGCCTAGAGATCAGCCTCAGTTTTGTTACACTGAAAAAATATTCTACAAATAAACAATTTATGGACATTCTGACTCTTTATTTCTGTCACTGACAATGATGCCAAACTATGGCTCATAAAAGAATTCAGCATTTTCACTGAACCACAGGAACTACAGTGAGGTCTGTGAGCTGAAGCTCCTTCTAAACAGCACATAATATGCAAATCTTGATACTGCATGCTGCCCATACACTGTACACAGAGCAGTGGAACTGAAACGGCCTCTGGGTTAATGTTTCACACTTAATCAAGCCGTCCTGTGTTCAAGAACAATAACCGTCTCAATGTAGGCAAGAAACTTTTGACCTTGACTTCATACATTCATACAAAACAAACTGAAAAGTGAAACAGATAGAAAACTGCTGGACTGATACTAAAGAGGCCTTTGTAGTTCCGTTTTGTCACCTTAGCCTATTTTTGCAAGTAAATAAAGTCACTCCACTTAAAATTCAAGCCTTGCTGGGTAAATTAACTTCTTAATGTTTTCCTTTCAGTTGTAAGAGTAACACCACCTCTGGGTAGCTCATTTTAAAATCCATAGTTTTCCGTCTTCATTAAGGGAATACTGGAATACGTACGAAGCTCACGGGGCCCGGCGTGCTCCCTCATGGCGTCTTGTTGCCGTGACAGCAGCTCGCGCTCCTCCTGCATCTGAAGCCTTTCCTGCTCCAACTCGTGCAGCCGACTACTTGTGACCTGCAAGGGAAAAACACAATCTATAGTTTTCTAATTCGCAGCAAATCCTATGAAAATACCTCATAAACACATTCACTCCTACTAAAGATGTAATTTTCTATAGTTCCTAAAATGGCTCAGTGCTGTTTCTGTTATTGGAGGATTATTCTCAGCTGTAGTAATGAGAGTGTGTGGGCTGAACTTAAAATAAACTACAGCGTCATTGTTCATGATAATGAAGGAACATGTCACTCATTTAAGTGTTTTTTTTAAATGGTTTTTGGACAACAACGGAGCGCTGAGCACAGAGAAATAAGTCTACAAACTTTTAAGCCTTTTAACAGGATTTGTTGACAATAAGAAAATAAATGCTGCTTATCAATCATCTTATCTTTTAGGAGCTATTACCTGCATAAATAGTACATGAATGTGACACTGGAGCAGATCAATACTACTTGGCCTTAACTGTATTGATTTTGAAGTCATGTGCACACTTGAATCTCCACTGTGTTAAATGCAAAATCTACCTTTAATGTTGTCAAGTCATTTGCTACCTCATGAAAAAGTTAATATTTTCCCTCTTCCATGCAGCACGAAGGCCTCACCTGCAGCTCTTGCTCGAGGCTCAGCTGGAGCTCTTCCTTCTGACGCAACTGTTCCTCCAACGCAGCCCGTTCACCCGTGTAGCCATCAATCAGACCTGAATGAGAAAAAGGCCAAGTTAGACATTGCACTGAAATAACAACTCACATTTGTATTTCCTTTTCTGAAAGTGTGTGCACCTCTGCTCCCATTCTTGGAATACCTCCAAAGAAGAATTTAGATGAATTTCCTTGTTGTTTCATTCTAGTAACACACGCACACATAAGGCAGCCATCCAGATGAGTGAGCTCGTAACAGCAGGATACTAAATCGAAGGTTACCAACAACACACTGTACGTGCACGCTGAGGCACATAGAAACGCAGAGATGAACACAAGTGAGAATGTCTGACCTATTTTGCTTGACATGAAGTACGAGACCGAGCTGTAAACACAATGAGATGCTCCATCATTACTCTCCTGCTCTGTCACAGGTCAGTAAGCATTAGGCACCAGGATGGCGCTATATTCATACATACAGGAAAGGAGGTACGCACACACGAAGACTGGTGAGAAAATGTTCATTCATTTACTGTAATTGCAACTTTGCTCTAGTGCAGGGGTAGCCAACATGGTCCTCGAGGGCCACTATCCTGCATGATTTAGATGTTTCCCTCTTCCAACACACCTGATTCAAATGATCAGGATCGTTATCAGGCTTCTGCAGAGCTTGATGATGAGCTGATCATTTGAATCAGGTGTGTTGGAAGAGGGAAACATCTAAACATGCAGGATAGGGGCTCTCGAGGAGCAGGGTTGGCTACCCCTGCTCTAGTGAGAGCAGGTCTAAGGTGAAGATAATTTCTGAGTTGATGCCACAGGCTCACTGAGCTGTGTTATCTAAAACTGACACAGGAGCAGAAGGTAAATGTCAGCTGTGTTGTTAGAAGATTACTTTATTTCAGGTGTCTCAACAGGAACTAATGATCTGTGTAAAGTTTGCCTAAGGAGGGATCTGTCCATGTCAGTCAGCTGTCAGATGCACATGATTACTGGCTTAAAAAACTGCACAGAAGCTTCTTGAAAATCTCATTTACGCGCATCACAATCATTCCAACACATCTTCATGATATTACAGCCATCTGACTTAGTTTTTTCTTCCTGATTCAAACACAATAAAAGCACCCTGTTTATGTTTTCACAGACATACAATACGTTCCATTAGTCAATGAAGAGGATCTTTTTTAAAAGGCTGAGCCAGTCCCTTGGGTTCATTCAAAACCAGTTTGAAAAGGGCCACACCCTGAGCTTTTAGCTACGTGGTTCATCCACACAATAGGAGGAGAATTATCTCTCTTTCAGCTCATTGGTATTTGCTCAAGTAGACGTCTGAGAGACACAGGCTTGACATTTCAAACACTCCTTTCACTACAATTATTAATAAGCATAACATCAGACCAAATAGCTGCGCTCTTGTACATGAAACGGCAAGTTTACACTTGGGTGCAGCATTTATTCTCTATTATAGCTGCAGTCATTAAATCGAAAATTAATTGGCAAGTTTTTTGGTAGAGGATTATTTTTAGTAACTATGTCTTATGTGCGTGGAATGTGAGGATTAGCTGCTTTTCTTTGGCTTCTGAGGCCTCTAATGTTTTTCCTGTTAACCTGCCAGTTGGTATGAAAGGCATGTTATTTACAAAATTACATAATTTATAAGAGAACAACAAAAACAGGGAGAATAATTGGATTTCAACTTTTAACTACTCATTTGTGTTAAGTTTCATCTGAAAAGTTACACTAATCGAAGCTTAAACTGTGATATTTTGTCAAAATCACTTTATTCTATATGTCTCATTTAAAAAATTGCCAAAAATAAACCATTTGCCCTAACCAACATCTCTAAGAAACAAAAAATTCTGCGATTCTCGGCACAATTGAGAAGCCATTATTAACTCTGCTGTGGCCAATAGTTCTGTGACAAAAATTCAGGGATGCAGAGCAGATAGGAGACAAGAATGGAAACAAATTACAAATGTAGTAAAATATCTACAGTGTGTGGAGCCACCCTTTTAGCAGTATTGGTAATACCTGTGCACTTGGAAAAATGTTGTACATGTAAAAAAAAATTTAAGTTTTGCAAAATAAATAGTCAAATAGTCAAGAAATTCTACTTTTTATTTTTTCTTTCTTTTTCAGTTTTTTTGGCATTTTAACTTTATTACACTACACAAATTGCATTTTAAGTTTTCTGTACTTTTAGTCCTGGTTGTGCTGTTTCCATAGAGGTGCAGGACTTTATATTAAAGTGAAAAATTAGCTAACAGTGAGTTAAAATGTGGCAGGAGCGAAAAAATGCCCAGAAACTGCTTTAGGGTTCAGAGCGTTGAAGGGCTTTTGGGTGACTTTTTCCATAATTGAATTGATAGTCTAAGAATTGAAAGTGGAAATGCTGCTGTGACTTCAGGGAAATTTGTAATTTGTAATATTGGGCTAAGATACACTATGCAGCCACTTTATTAGGTACGCCTGTGAAATCTAACATAATCCAACATTTCTGCTACAAATTCTACTTTTACGAGGCTTTACCATTTTCAGTTTGTGTTGATGTTGTCAAAAGAAGATGATTTTACTTTATTTATTAAGGTAAAAGTTAGTGGTGGAGTCGGTGTGCTGGACTGTATTATGTTTTAACATAATATTTTGTCCCCCTCACGTATGTTTAATCACCTATAAAAGCATAAACCTAAACAGCAAATATTTGCTCCTCTGTAAGATCACTGAAAACAAATATTGTAACAGGACCCTGTCAAGTAAAACAAAATGTAAGATTAGAAATGGCAATAAACTCACCGCTGTTCAACGTGTCCACAAAGCCAATAACAAGGGAATGAATCCTGTACTGTACTAATGCCAAACTGTGAGAGGAATCTAAAAGACAGAGTGTGTGTGAGAGTGGCTGCAACAGTTGATCCTCATGGACCAGCTGTCTCTGACATGGATGTGACTGCAAGTTTGTCGCTCACCAACAAGAGCCGCCACAGCACTTAAACCATCCTGAAGAGGCTAGATTTCCTCCTGACGTCTTACTAGGGTTAACAACTTGAAGATTTCAATTTGTGTTCACACAGTTATCGTAACCTCTATTATAATTCAATCACGCAGATACAGTCGAATGCTCAAACTCAAACCAGTGACAGACTCGCAAACAACAATGCCCATTTGTCGCGTTCTCACCACAGATGGTCTCAAACTCCTTTACTCTTCCTTTCAAACAGCTGATCCCATCCCTCCCTGTAACACCCCCCTCCCCCAAACACATGCATTTTCAATTCAATCCACTTCACACAGCTTCCCCCACTTTCTGTAATTCATCTGACATATAGACCCACATAATCAGATCATCAATTAGAGCTTATAAACAGTGCTACATTTCCTCCTACAAAGAAGCTGCTGTGAAGGAACACGAGGTTACAAGCAGTGAACGCTTCCCTTCGCCCACATAAAAATTGATCAACATTTAAATCAAACTAAGATCAGCTCATTTCATTCTCCTCCCATCTCGTAACAGTAAATACAAAATAGTGCACACAGTGTTTTTCCCCGCATTGAAACTAAATCTCACCCTCAGCGCGGTGAAGCTCCAGTGCCAGCTGCTCCCGAGTACGACCCTCCTCCGACAGCCGCTCCTGCAGCTCCTCCTGCTTCTGCAGCAGCACGTTCATCTCCTGGTTGTGTCGGAAAGACTCCCGCATCAGCTCGGTCTGGGTCATCCGGGCATGTTCGAGCTGAGAGGGGCATAGAGAAAGAAACGGTGTCACACAAGAAGGAGGGTTTGAAGGGAATGCGTCTCTGCATGAACTAATCTTGGAGGTGTCTGTGTTAAAAATGAACCGTTGGCCCTAAGGGATTTCACACATGAATTATCAGTTTGCTCGTCAACTCAATCTGTGAAAACAGTTGTGTAATGTCTTTGGAGGATGGTGATGTCATTGAGGTTATTTCTGCTTAGGCATGAGACTTCAAATTTTCAACAGAAAGCCAGAAGAAAGTTTCGGAGATGTGGGATTTGAAAGAATTTTGCATTCTGGTAGCAAGATGTTTATAATAAAGGACACTACCGATATGGAAAGTGTAGGACTTGACGCTTTTGGAGAGCCATACTGGACCCATACTTGTCACCTAAAGTCAAGATATCCTGCCTTATGCTGCATAAATTTTGACCGTTCCTTTTTATTACACTTGCATCTATCAAGTCTCTAAACTTTATGGAGGTGACACCCTAAATGACTGGATTCCAACTGGGCGAACACAATGTCTATTTATCCTGTGAAAGGTTGCGGTTATGACACTGTCAGGTGAAAGGCTAGGCAACTTTATTTGTGTATCACATTTCATACACTACGATTCAAATTGCTTTACAACATAATAAAAACCTAGTTAAGAGGAATACAGCTCCACTCCTTTTCAAAATTTATGAGAGAAGGAAAAGGAGTTTACCAAACATTTTATGGGAAGTTTGGAAATTGAACTTGATACGTGATGAATCCTGCACTGACTGCACTTTTAGCCAAATTATATCATAACAATACGGTCTTATTATATCATTGCTCATATCACATCTGTTGTTTCTTTTTTAAGTTGTATTTTGGGGCTTTTGAAGGCTTTATTTAGCAGCTGGATAGCTCAGTGACTAACAACCCAGACCTTGGCATGGGAGATCGGTGGTTCAAATCCCGGTCAGGGTGCAGGTATCCAGTGAGGACCCTTAGGCAAGGTCCTTAATGCTGCCCCGCCTACCTACCTATGTACGCCGCTTTGGATAAAAGCATCTGCTAAATGAAATTGTAACCTTGTAACCTTATTTAATAGGTACGATGAAGACAAAGACAGAAAACCTTGAGACAGACATGCAGCAAATAATTCAGCCTGCTGGGAATCAAACCTGCTCAGGGTGTTTGTGCCCATTTGGTACATATATTAACAACTCAGCTGTCGCATCACCCAATGATATGCTTGTTTTGTGCACTTACAACAGTTCTTTCGACGATCATTTAAATGCAATTTTGCATGCACTTTTCATATTGGGATACATACTGATAGCATAAAGATTGTATTTACATGTATATCTTGTAGTTTTTGTATATATTATCCTATTCTAAATCCTTTTTTATTATTCTATTTTATTAGATTTTTTTTTAAATGCTGTTTTTTTATGTGTGTTTTGTATATATGTAAACTGCTGCTGCAATTTCCCTTCAGGTATCAGTAAAGTACTATATTCATCCATCTATCTATAAATGAACTGCATCAACCAGCCCACGTGGAAAACAGAGTTTGTCTGCTTTATAAATTAGGTACATTTTTAGTTAAATACACATTTAATTGGCTTAAAAGATTCGCAGGAGAGAAAAAAATGAAGCAAGTTTTTCTATAACTGAAATCAAAAATACAGCTGTTACAAACTATTAGACAGCAGTGTTGATGATCTCTGTGTGCAATAAAAGGGCAATTGGAAATAAAGTCGATAACAAACTGCAGTTATGTGCAGATGTAAGAGAAATGCAGTCAGACAGCAATATCATGTTTGTATTATGGCCTCCTGGTCAGGTGACACAGGGCATCGTTTCCTTGTGGAACTGCTATGAAATCATCATAATGCGATAAACTGCGAGCACGCTCACATTCGCTTCAGTTACTTTCCATAGATTACCATATCTCCCAGAGCAAAGGTCCTACTGTAACATTAAGGGAACTGGGAAGTGGTAACATAAACCTGCCACAGAGAAGTCATATGATCTTTCACCTACTGATTCAAACGAGCTGCTGCTGTTCTGAGCAGCTGTGTGGCTGCGTGGAATGACATTTAGCTTACATCACATCTGCATGTGTAGACCTGAACTACAGAAGCAGAGCTTTCAAATGAACCTATTAAAGATTTATCAGCAGCGCATGTTTCTATAACGAAGCAAGAGACTGTTTAAAATTGCAGAAACCCTACAATGTATGTATAATTTAAACAATCTGTGGGTTACCAGCCGTAAACTTACTGTATAAGGAGGAGTGGGGAGGGAGATTTTGGAGATGACCTTAAGAAGGTGACCATCAGTCCTGTGGTTGATATGTGAGATCTGCGTCTGAACCACCACTGCATTTTTCTCATTTAAAGTGCTGCAAATTGGGAAAGGTCGGGGAAGGGGTACGCGAGATTCCACCTCGTACACGTCCTGGTCCTCCCCCTCCACCCACGCGCTGCTCTGCATGGTCGAGTTCCAGTAAGAGCGGTAGGAATCCATGGCGGATAATGGATGGACCTCGTTTTGTTACTCCTTATCTGAAGTCATCAAAAGGGATTTCCATTTGCTGTGATCTGTCAGGTTGAGCTGCAAATGAGAATAAAGTCCAGTGGGGAATGAAGCAGCGAGCGACGTTGTGGATAGCTCCAAGCAACAGTTTCTATGTGCTTGCCACGCACACAAGAAGAGTAAACAGGATTTGGAGAGGGTGACATTCATGTCATCTCAATCACATGCTGCCCAGTTGAGGTAGAACAAGTTCCAGGTAAATATTGAGACAGAAAAATCATCCAGCCGGTGAGAATTTTTGTAGTCCTGCTATAAAGTGTCATCCTCGGCAGCAGGTGGATGACATATCAGGGGCCGGCAGCCTGAAGGGCATTCCTGAACATGACCGCAGGTGGAGTGTAAACAAAAAGGCAAGCATTTCTTCTCTCCGTGTCGTCTTTGAAGATCTCCAAGCTTCCCCCCGTGTTCTGGCTGACCTTCTTTCCTCAGAGTGAAACCATATCATGCCGCTGAGTAAAGCTCACTCCCCCACGTCTGCTCCCGCTTGCTCTCCTCTCTCTCTCTCCCTCCTCTCTCTCTGGAGATTCATTAACAATACTATGCTGCTGTAGCAACCCCAACCTGCAGGGAAGCCTCCCAGGGGCCCCTTTTAATTGTTTGGTCCGAGCGGCAGTCAGCCGAGGGTGAATTGACAGCTCTCCGATCTGAAGTCACTCACTCTTTCCTTCTTACTTCCTTCTCGGACTGCTGTCATTCCCTCTCCACGCATGCTCCCAAGCTCATACCATAATATTACTCACTGTAGATGGACATTTCTGCTGTCATGTGAGCTCCTTTCACTCTGTTAACCTCGCTACCCACATGATCTCAAAAAAATGATTAAATCCCAGACTTCCCAAGCAGCTTTCCACATCCAGACGAGGGTATATGTTCCACTTCCTACACAGCAGGATACTGTTCAGCAAAAAGGGGAGGGAGGAAGGCGTGTCTTCAATCCTTAGAGCCAGTGAGCCAGGTAGATTTGCAAAAAAGATCACACACTCCTCGACAACACACACCCTTTCCACACAAAGTTGTCAAACCAGATTCTTCCCCCATGTAGCCGCAAAAAGAAGCAATTAGGGCGTTACGACGTGCTGCCTCCTGGTCCCACCTACTGTGCAGTTTCTATTTGAGATGTCAACTGTCACACATAAACATTTTCCACGTCTCAGTCACTGAGGCGTCTCACCGGCAGATTATAAAGGGAGTGATCAATGAGTGAGCAAACACCTTCCTCGGGCAAATAATTTACAGCAGGAGTCCAACAAAGGCACTTAACATTCCTGATCAGGCTTGTTACATCAATCACCGGTCGCTTCACAGGCGAGACATGATGATCCAGCAGCAGTTACAGACAGGACTAATGTAGACTGGATCAATAGCAGGGAAATCATTGAAGAAACCATTAGAGGCTTTGTTGATTACATGTTTATTATGCTATTAATTGTCCGCACTTGGATAAGATCTAAACTTACTTGGCTCTTTACTATTGCTTCAAATAAGACTTTTTTTAAATTCATTTACATATTTTTCAGTTGATATAATATCAGAAAATGGTAAACACTTCCCTGGTTGATTAATTAAAATAGTTTGTTTGTTTGAAGATACATAATTTACGATCACAGAAGCAAAATTTTACACTTTAGAAGCAGGAATCAGTTAATTTTCTGTATATATTGTTAAGTTATCAAAAATGTTGCTGGTTTATGGGTAAATCGTTCCATCTCTTTTCTTTAGTCTGTTTGTACAGGTCATCAGAATTTCTTAACTTTATTGAGATGTCATATGAAAGCAAACATATTTAATATTCAATATGACAAAACTTTAAATTCCAATTCCCCACAGCCCATGCTGAGTTATTAAAATGACTTATTTTCTCTGAGAAGCAGTCCAAAATTCAAAGATACTTCATTTACCATCACAGAAGCAAAACTTTTACAGTTCACAAGCTTTTTTACACTCTAGGAGCTGGAATCAGCTAATTTGCTTGCATTAATTCTTTAAAGAATTACATATACTGTTGCTTAGCTGTCAAATTTTTTGCTGGTTTATCGGCAAATCATTTCATCTCCAGTCTATTTGTACAGCTCATTAGAATTTCTTGACAAAGGCAAACATATTTAGTATTTAATATGAGAAAATGGCCAAAACCATCAATTACAATTCCCCAGAGCCCATGCTGAGTTGTTAAAATAGCTTGTTTTCTCTGAGCAACAGTAAAAAAATCAAATATAAGTCATTTATAAACACAGAAGCAAAATTTTACAGTTTATGAGGTGAAACTTAAAATAATAAAATAATTACATATTTGATTGTTTAGGTGTCAAAATTGTTGCTGTTGCCTGTTTGTACAGCATTTCTGGACTTTGTTGAGCTGTACTATAAAAAACAAGCATAGTAATGATTAATTGTAGTTAGTATATTATAGATGCCACCCCACAGTGGGTGTACTGTAACTAAAAGTGTGTCAGTGTGGCCTTTTAAATCCATAAAGATGACAACAAACAACATCCGACTGATTCAGTAGACAACATTCGAGCTCTGCGTGCTCTGTGGTGTAGATGGATGCTGAAACAACTGTGATGCTCGTGCCTGAAATTTCTTCATAGCTATTTTTAGATTACCAAGATAAAACTCATTTCAGCGTGAATAACGTGAATTTCAGCCAGCGGGAAGATGTGTTGTGCAGTCAGTTACAGTAACACATTCAGTGGCCTAGTTACACTGGCCCCGTCTCTGTGGCCTGACACTGGACACAGCAGGCTGCATGGACGGCCTGAGGGGGGGCGGAGCTGCTCGGTGCAACTGGACCACGATAGGCTGCCCGGCCAGACAAAAGCTCTGTGTAAATAGTACCGCTCGTATCTATAGGCAACCACTGGGAATGAGGCAGCTCTTTTGTGTGTGAATTCTAGACAGGCCAACTTTGTTGCCGGCCACATTCTGCCATCTCATCCCCTTTATGGCTCCATGAACAGGCCTAGAAACCCACAGAGGGGGTTAACAGTGTTGAGTGCCGGCGGTTAAATGTTGTGACAAAGCGTAAATGTGTCACTGGAGCTTTCTGTTTACCCGCAACTTTTAGGCACAAACACGCAAACCCGTTCATAGAGGAGTCTTCTGACACCTCAGCCTGCAAAGACCCGAATTCACTGGACTATAAACTAAGGTTGGGTTTTAAAACAAGTCCTCGGTATTAAAAAGTGACAAATATTTTTTTTTTTTTTATTTTTTTTGGCTTTTCACCTTTATTTGATAGGACAGTGGATAGAGTCAGAAACGGGAGAGAGTGGGGAAGGACATGCGGCAAACGCCCGAGGTCGGACTCGAACCCGGGTCAGCCGCCACGTCTCCGCATGTGGGTCACGCGACACAACCATCAGGCTATCGGGGCGCCCAAAAGTGACAAATATTAAAACTTGACAGCAGATGTGTGGTCAGATTATTAGGCTGGTTTAGTCTTCTGTGAATATAGCATTATTATCTATATAAATCAGGAAACCTTTCTAAAATTGGATGTTTTAATGAGCAAATTAACTGTTTTAAAAACACTAATATGAGCTTTTTGGTTACAACATTGATACAGCTTGCTGCCTTTACAAGTTGGTTAACTAATGATATATAATGAGGGAATTAGTGAGCTTTAAAGGTGCTTGTAGGAAGGATTTTGTTACCTTTGGATGGAGCCTTATGAGTAGTTTCTCCTTGTTTCAACTTTGCATGCTAAATTAACAGTCAGTTGGCGTCAGCTTCATATTTACCATACTCTCAGAGTGGCCTTAATATTCTCAAGCAACTCTCGACAAGAACATAATTACCAGAAAATGCCAAAACATTTAGATATTATTTTGACACTGACGCTTTAAACAGTTTGACTTATTTTGATTACAAACATGTACCTTAGAGTAACGCATGCTTAGCCTACTAATCACACTGAACATATTATTTATAATTTATTCACAATTTTAAACTTTTATTTCATTGTTTAATCATATTAGCATTTTATCTTATATTATTTTGTTTATAATATCTATTTTAAATACTGAGTGACATGTGGCTACCAAATCAAAGATCAGTTTATATAATATTACATAATATGGCATCGTGTCTGCAAAAATATTGTTGAATACTGCCATATGCATTAAACAGTGCATTCTTCATTTATAATATGATGTTGGGGGTGGACGGTAAAGCTCTTTGTGTTACGTTTCATTTGTATGTAAAGCGCTATATAAATTAAGTCTGATAAAGTCTGATTGAGTCTGACACAAAATGATGCAAAAAAAAATAAAAAATAGGCAAGTTGGCCAATCAATGGTGTAAAGTGTGGACAAAAGACAACTTAACCAACAATGTTTGGTCTGTACCTGGTTGGTGGTGTCAGAGATTGCCATCAACATCTTCTCCAGAGCCGTCTGGAGTCGGCTGCTGATGCCCATTAAATATTCCTCATTCTCGAGCTGAGGTCCTGCTCCGAGCATCAGACTGTCCATCATCTGCTGGGACACCTCCAGACCCTCGTCAGCCTCTAACTCCCCGGACCACAGACTCACATCGGCCGCACTGGTCTCACTGCCCTGGAAACTTTCTGCAGAGTAATCTAGAATGACAAGGGCAACAGAAGGCAGACATTTATTACATATATATTTTAGTGTCTGCATATTTTCAGTTGTTTGTTTCTAAAAGATCTGTTACACCTTTCTTGTGATGCTCAGATGGATAAACCAAGACACGTACGATGTAAAATGCTGCTTGAGTACTGAATATTTATGCTCACATATAGAGCGACATTGAAGTAAGGCTTAGTAAGGTCGTTAAAAATGCTAGACATGTGTGATTTATATTCCTGGCAGAACAGGACTTCAAGCAGTGCTAAATATATGGCCATAATAAGGGCGAGGGTGCACACGTCATCTGGTTCAAATGGGAACACTGCAATTACACAAATGCTTTTCGGATAGTTAGAAGGTTATGTAATTCACATTCAGCTGTTTGACTCACTTTCTTATTTTCATAGTATTATTATGACAGCAGACGGAGGCAGGGTGGGTCAGAACCTGTGCTGCATTACAGTTATTTCAGACGATGTAGAAATAATGGCACAGCAGAACAGAGCTTCTGAAGGATATAAACAGGCAAAATTATTCATTTAAGGGACTTGAAAGGGGTTTGTAATCACAACAAACATAACGAATGTAAATGCCACCGGCTCCGTGGTTAAGTAAAAGTTGTGTTATGCAACCCAGTGCAGAAACGTGGCACATTGTGGGAGATATTTTTCAAGAATTATGGTTTAAGGACCATAACATACCAACAGTGTTGTAGTTTCTACATGGGGAAGTACTGTGTTATGACATGAAAGTGACATTGGCTACAACTAATCCTCTGCATTTGATGTTTTGTATGTTTTACTGGAATATTGCTGCTGAACTCCAATTCAAATGTATTTACATAAAAACACGATTAGATAGGGCCGCTGTTTAGCTCACTGAGTTAAGGCAACATGGGCTCAGTCCCTCAGCAGCGGTCCTGAGTTCGAGTCCGGCTCAAGACCTTTCTGCATGTCGCTCTCCTCTCTACCCCCACTTTCACTCTGTCTCTCTCTGTCAATAAAATTGGAAAAAACTCTCCCCCAAAAACAAAAAACAAAACAAAAAAAAACACACGATTAGATAAAGGTGCTGCGACCGTTGCACATACAAATTATCATGCAGGCACGTAATTCAACAAACCAGAAGAATGTGATAAGACCAGCCGTGATCTTTTCCTTACATCTACAAGTGACTATAGTTTATGAACTGAAATACAAATGTGATCTGTGAGAAGAAAAAGCTTTTGAGAGAACTTGTGTAATAAAAATAGGTGTTATGTTAAATGACTGTGGGTTCACAGCATCTGTCACATTTGGAGAATGACGCTACACTTTATATTCAGCAGTTTTCAATTACTGTACACCGAGAGTGCTTAACCTCAACACAAGAAAAAAGAAAGAACAGCTCAATGACAGATTGATCAATCTACTGCTAGTGTGAAACTGCTATTTTTTTGTTTTGTTTATTGCTGAATAACTATTGTATCTATAAACTGATTATCTTGTTAACATGAGACTTTGTTGTCTTTACATTCCACAGAGTCACCACCTTGACTCTTAATCATTCAGGCTGAAAGCAAATCGGTCATTTTTCTGAGACCTGTATCACAGTACAAACTGTCCACACTCTTATTTGCATAATACTAAGTTGAACGTGCGCGTGACAACTGTACATGTGCGTACAACTAATGGAGCGTTTTTCCACTAGAGAAACTGAGCAACTATCTCCAGGCTACATGCACAACAGAGAGGAGAATAGTCTACTTATTCATGCTCGCATTATGTAGCCATGGTGCACTATTGCTATGCTTGACTGGACTATTAGCAACAGAAAAGGTTTGCTTAAATTGGAGTCACCACTGCTGTGTTGTGAGGGACAACAACTCCAAAAGTGTATTTAAAGAGAACAAAACATCAATACATGTGGTTACAATCTGATTTTTGCTTGTTTCCAAATGTTTTTGTTATCCAGATTTAATCAAATCAACCCGATTCCAAGCTCCAGGCTATAAAATGTCATAAACTGGTTTTGGAATGCCAGTCTGATGAACATGCAGGGGCAGCTGCTGTCATGTAGAACTGCACAACAAAGCAATACTCTTCATCCTAATCTGAGGTGCTACATAGGAAGTAATTCGATTTCTTAGGCTTTGTAGTCTGACGTTGATTCTTGCTTCCCTATTAAAGAATGATTTTAACTTTCAGCTAAACACAGTAAAATGCTTGAACTGAGGCTTTTCATAGTTGAATTCTTTAACCTGTCATCCATACTGTACTGATGTTTTTTGCATGCAGTATAAGGTCTGTTGGGCTCTGTATTACCTTTCTGCCTGGTTGCTCCCTGTGAGGTGGGGTGAGGCGGCTGCGCTCCACCGGAAGCGTCGCGCAAACTCTGCATGTGGAGGCCCATAGTTTCCTCTGCTGCTGCCGTGGTCTTCAGGACGTCAACCAGGACCTGACTCAGCTTCTTGTTGGCTTTATGCAGCAAGTTTCTGAAATCAAGAGAAGATGTATTGTTAGTACCAACAACATTTAAGTATATTAAGCACCATTCAAACACAAATATCAGCTGGTAAAAGGCTTCAAGACATAACTGTCAGAGAAAGAGAAATCAGTACTAGTTTATTTCTTATGTATTTACAGCACTAAAACAAATATAAACAGGTTCTCATGAATGACCAACTCAACACATGCTTAAAAGTTTCTCTGTAGTTGATCTGATTATTAAGAGGCAGTTTGCATACAGTGTTTACCTTTCAGTATCTTTATCAGACGACTCTCCATCATCCTGCAGTGACAATTTGCTTCCGCCAGCTTGCGTTGTTCTCGAGCCGCCTAGATCTTCCTCTTCCTCAACTTCTCCTTCATCGTCGTCTCTCTTCTTTAAGGCCTGGACAGGCAGCAGAGAGAACACAGACAGCAAACCCGTCATCGCCGAGTTTCAGCTGAATAAACAAACTCTTGAAAACTCTCTACAGCAGTGTGGCCGAATGGGCGACCATTAGTAAAAGTAAATTCAAATAAGGCACGGCGAGGCACACGCAAACACACTGCCCTTTTGTGAGCACACAAACAAACACAAAGACACACTTTAGGTCCCTTGGAGTTCTGAGAAACACTACTATCTTTGTGCTGCTATGGCAACAGGTGCACCTGAGGCACAGAGAGTGGTTTGGGCCGATAGCTCCACCTTCTGGAAGAACAACAGTAATGCAGCTAATGTAGTCATAGTGGTTTCCAAACTTCTCATCCCCTGATCCTCAAATAACTAGAGATTTGCAACCCCCACTACACCCAGAGGTGGTTTAAGCATAAAAATACTGCACATGGGCATGCACACATATTAGGAGGCCTTTTGAAACAAGCCTAATCACACCTGATTCAAATGATCAGCTCATCATCAAGCTCTGCAGAAGCCTGATAACGATCCTGATCATTTGAATCAGGTGTGTTGGAAGAGGGAAACATCTAAAACATGCAGGATAGTGGCCCTCGAGGACCAGGATTTGACACCCCTGTTCTAAATTAATACAGGCTAGAAGCAGAATATATTAATCTCCATGTATAAACTGTAGGGCAAACATATATTATGTAGAAGCTGCACACTCACAGATTTCTTATATTTTGTAACAACTATGGGGAAAACATACTATTTTAAACAGTTTTTAAATTTAATTTGAATTCCTGAAATCATCCTGCGACCCCCACTTTGAGAACCACTGCTCTGTCAGACACTACACTGTTTACAAACTGCAGATAAGACAGGCATTGGTTTCAATCAAAAAATCACTTTTCAGCACATATTTTGCATGATTACATTTAAATTTTCCTTAGTAACAACATGTGAGATTAACCTCTGAAATAATTAGTATGTTATTTGTTGTGATAAATTGCATTATACTTCACAGTCTTTGTAATATTTTATATTTTACCATTATAAATTAATAATCCAAAATGTTTCATGCTTTTGCACATTTGAAATTTGTCTGATTCACTTTTTCTAGAAGATGGTGTACACATATGTCTGTGTTTAAGTTTGTATTGAGATATATGTACATTTGTCCAATTATTGACCTACAATTGTAAAAACTAACCAAGCCCCTTTGCTTTTACATTTGTCTATTTTTTCTCCATCTTATTTTCTATTTAACTTCTTCTTTTTTAATTTTACTGCTTTTCAAGTGTCCGAGGAGGGTGGGACGTGTATTTTCATGTTTGTGTACATACTTACTGGAAAAAAATATTTAAATTCATATGACTCTGTTTAAACCCAGAGTTTATAGACATGTTGAACAAGTCTCTATAATATTAGATTAAAAAGAACCTTTTGGAACATTTAATGTCAGATTCATATTGTAGACCTACTATTACTGAATAAACCATTTGAGTTCTATCAAAATAAACTCCTAATGCTGCACACCCCTCTGGTTTTCTATGTCTAATTTATCAACCTTCACAGTTGGTTTTCTATGAATCACTTCCACAACATACTTCCTGCTGCATTTCTGCTCTATACAGAAATCAAAATAATTTGTGGGACTTCAGGAATGAATAACACTTTTCACATAAGCATTTCATCTGAATGTTGTCAAGCAAGCATTTTTCTCATCATTAAACCTAATCTAAACCAATTACTGAGGCTGAAGAACTTGGTTTTTTTTCTAAATTATACCCACCAAGCGTGTGTTGGAGCAACTCATCTCACAAAGAACACTGAACCTGACAGCCGCTGCTATCACACGGTTAAAGCCTAATCATGCAATAAATGGTTAGTGAAAAGCAAGCGGGCTCTGGGATTAGCTCTTCAAGGCAGCAGGAGTGCTTTGAAAAAAAAGCAATCCTAAATCAGCAGGAGGAAACCAGGACAAGCAGAGTAAGCAGATGATGAGACTATGCATAATCTAGAATCTAAAAATAATTTTATTTGATATGAGCTGGTGAACAAATATTCTTCCAGTCAAATCAATGAACTGTTGCGACACTAAAACTAGTTTTCCATTTAAAGTGGTTGTAGCTCCGTGATTATTCGAAAAATTGTTCCAAACATGCCAGTAAGTCCATTTACTGATATGTTTACAAGCTCACTGTATAAAAGTATTATAATAGAGTAACACTGGGATGTTTGTATCTTGTGTTACATGTTCCTGGGCTGCTTTGCAGATTAAAGCTGCAGGTAAAAGAGATGTAAATATTTCAGGTCTCAGACTACTGTTTAGTCTTTTGGTTAAATAACAATATAGTAAGTTGAGGCAGCTGTGTGCATTTTTTACAAATAGGCATCAATGCTAGATACCAAAAAAGAGCAACAGATAACCACACAGATAATAGAAAAGATATTATATTAATATTCCACACTACCTAAAGTTTGTCCAGCTTCAGCTACATTACTGATTGTAGCTCTACATGTAAACAAATACCTATAATAACCTTGATTTAAGTACAAATCGAAATAAAGTTAGCAAGTAAACCCAGTGGAAAACTATTACTCTGATATACAGAATATATGATAAATACATACAGTCCGACTGATGCAACACCTGCATTGCGACACTGTGCGTCTGAAACTTAATGACACAGCAGCAATGAACTCTGTCAGATGGAATTAATTAATATGTGGTTAAAGGTCTAGAAGGAAGCAGCACATTTGGTGTGACAGTTCGGTAAGAGACACTGACCTGCTCAGGTGCTGATTCGGTTTTCTGCAGCTCCTCCTTTAACTTTCTGATCTCAGCATTCCTCTCCTCCAGCTCCCGTTCCAGTCTCTCCCTCTCCACTTCCTCCAGCCAGGCGCCTGAGGTGGGGGAAGCTCTGGGAGTGTGCTCATCTGCCTCCCTGTCCTCTCCCAACTCCTCTTCATCCGACTGGGTCTGCATGGAGGTGCTCGTCTGGCAGGCGTGTTTGTTGATTCGAGCCAGCTCAGTCTGCTGGGCAAACTCCACAGACATCTGAACTATGGCCTGTCGAGAAACACAGATCCAAAGATATTTTCTTTAGATCTAAGAGTGCTGATAAAAACTGTGTTTGGACATCCTTTTCCATTTGTTTGTCCTCATTCATTGCATTCATGTAGTTTTTGTCTAAAGATTATTAATGCAGTGGTGTGTATTGAGCTGCAACTATGAATATTTACACTTATGATTCAGCTGATTGTTTCAATATAAAGGTGACACATCTTTACATATCTTGTTTTTTGTGAGGATATTTCTAAGTTTATTACAGAAAGGCTTAAAGAAACAGCAAATACTCACTGCTTAGTAAAATCCCTTAACTTATTGATCAATTATTAATTCACTGGCTACTCATTTCAGTTAAACTGCATACTTTCACATCAGTTCAACAACTATTGCTGACTGGACACAACATTTGTATGAAAAGTCAAAATACATGGCCACATACCTTTGCAACTTCCTCCTCCACTCTCCCCTCGAGGCTCTCTGTGGAGCCTCCAGCACCGTTGATGCCACTGAGATCCTGCTCTCTCTCTCCTCTGTCTCCCTGACTCTCCTCTCTTTTCCCCTCCTGTTCCTTTTCTTCTCTCAGTCTCCTCAGCTCACTACTGTGCTGCTCCTTGAGAGCGGCTACTTCTTGGATGTACTTGTGGTAGAGAGCTTTCCTCAGTGCCTGCAGCTGTGCTGTCAGACCAGGAGACCTGCCGGACCAGCGCAACTCCTCACCTCCCGCTGACAATTCCTCCTCACTCAGGTCCTGAGAAGAGCGAAGAAAGAAGAAAAGTTGCAAAATGATTGTGCCAGATAACAGCTGTTGCAGTGTGCAAAAGTCTGAAAAATATGGACAAAAGATTTTCTCAAGACTGTTCCTGAAATAAACAGGTCCTCTAAACCCCACCCACTCCTTGACCACAGATAAATACAGCATTCTGCCTCCCAGGGACGATAAAGAGATAAAGAGGTGTCATGCATTTTGCATTTTAACCAACACACTACCACTCTGTCTTGTGATGAATTCCTGTCTGTTTAACAGTCTTTCAGTTTCCTCGGTACTACTTGCCGCAAGCTTAACCTCTCAAATCAAAACATACATCTGAAAATGCCAGATTTTTTCCACAGTTTCTTTCTCTGTCAATCTTCTGCACTGAAATCTTCTTCTCTGATCTCTGCACGAGGATCCAAGAGCCTGAAAACATGAACTGTGTGAGTTTTGAGGTTGGTGGGAGTGAGAATGACAATCTAAGAAAGGATGTAAGTCAGAAAGACGAGTGTGAGAGAATACTTAAATGGAGCGCAGTTCATTCACGCAAGACAGAATCCTCCTTTCATGCAGCCACCAAGACTAGAGGACGTCCGCTTGGCTAAAAAACGGTGTTATGTAACGTCCAATCCTTTTAATCGTTAGATATAAGTCCACTCATGACGCTGCTTCTGGAGCTGGGCTGGGGATTTAGGGCACGCTTTAGCCTAAAGGCTGCAAATGCTCCCTCCCATCCGCCTTTACTGTCATAGCATCTTAATGCACGTTTCTGCTCGTAGTAAGATGTGATGCATGTGACACGGAAGACTTAGAAGAGAGAAAATTAAAGCAGCCAAACCTTTACTTCCTCTGTGTGCTCCTCCTCCATCCACTCAGAGCTGGACTCGGGAACGCTGGACCGGCTGAAAGATCAAAAGCAACGTCAGAAATAATTGTCCACAACCTAGTTTAAAAGTTTAAGGATTTAATGAGGATTTAATTTAAAGTTTAAAAGTTTTAGAATGACATGGGTTAACATATATCAGAATGCAAATTGTATTAATGAGGATAATGAAGCAGTTTAATGGGACTTCAATTTCGGATATTATTAGCATACTAGATTATCATTAACAATCGAATGTATTGAGGAATATCCTGCCTGCTTTTAAGTAAACTAGCTGGGCTTTTGGTTGCAAGTAAACAAGACTAAATAATTAACTGTGATATTAAGTTAAGGAGAAAGTCTCCTGAATAATGTGATGATTATTTAGTGATTAAGTTTACAGATCAAACATAAAATAAGTAAATTAAAATGATACAACAATTGCAAAAGAGCTACAGAAAACACAAGAGAAAAATGATAGAACTAGGGCTGCAACTAATGATTGTTTTTATTGTCTTCTAATCTGCAGGTTACTTTCGCAATTAGAGGTAGAGTTTGAGATTGTTGATATTTAACTAGTTAGTTAACTAGTTAGACATTTACTATGTGCCAGATTTATCGTTCCTCCCACTTCCTTTCCCCATCTATACTTCCCATTTCTTTTCCCGTTTTGTGCACGAGCAATAATGTGCACATGCTGGAATAGTTTGTGTGGATAGGTCCGAGACACTTTATTTTCCATATTTTCCAATTTTTTGTGTGTAAAGAGAATGGACAGATAGCAGACTGTGAGTAGATAATAACTGAATTTGAAAAAGTGTCTTGATTTTAATCACATGCTCGCTCTTTAACCCTTTATCACCTACCATAGAACAAGTAGCAAGAGCATATCTTTACATGCTGTAGTGCCATTTTTTTTAAATCAAAATACATATACAATCAGACATAACTATATATAGAAAGAACCAATTTGCAGAAAGACAACATGTACATCAAAGTAAACTATAGATATATACACTATATACATTAATGGTGCAATCAATGTTCAAAGTCGAACATTACACTTCAATAGCACCAGTGGAGCTGTGATAGGACTTATGACAATTCCTGTCCACGATAACACACAGAGGAACGGGTTTTTACGGTTCCATATATATGTGGGTGTGGGAGAGTGTAGGGAGTGTGTGGTGAGGGTCTGGAACCACGTGATAGTTAATGCTCACAATGTCATGAAGTGTATTCCAACGTAAGAACTTAGCAATGTGACACCCGCAGTCTAGATTATAATGTTTTTGTTGTGTGTGCTTTATACTGGATTTCTGCAACACATTAGTGGAAGGAAACAGCGCTCTGGGACACGTTGGATGCGTCATATGAAAGTGTAGCTCCTCGGGTTTTATATGCAAAAAGAATTATTGCTCTATCTTATGCGGTTGCAGTTTGCTTGTAAATAAAGAACAATTTGCTATTATAATTTCCTAGAAAACAAGGTACTATCCTCAAATTCCAATACTACAAAAAAAAGATATTCAGCTTATTGTCAAATATGACAAAGAAAAGCAGCAAATCAAAGAATCAAATCAAAATGATTTGTATTTTGATTGAAAATGAATTACAAATATAATCAAAATGAATGCGGAACAATTCTGTCGACTGACTACGCAATGAATTGTTTCACCTTTAGATATAACAAGACGAAACACGGTATTTATCTAATATTAGTAATAATACTAATATTTATATGAGTAACTCATCAGGACATAAAACATGTGACTGTATTTCATATCTCTGCAAATAATTTTCTTGAACATTGCATGGACATAAAACAAGGTTTATGGGTTTTATAGTTACAAAATCAAACAGTGGAGGGCAGCAGCATCTCAGTCTTAAAGACAGAGCAGGATTCTCTTCTTTAACCTTGAGAAGAAGCTCACCCATTATAAAAAGTTGACTACTTGTTGTATAAACATCAGTATAGCAACAGCTAAAAATTAATTTGATTCTACTCTTTTACTTTTTATTCTCAGGCGGGATGTATGTGGTAATACATAAGTTCACGTATATTCCTGATACATAAGTAAATACTGAATATTTTGCCATTTTAGTTTGTGAGACTTAAGTTTATTACAATGGGAAAAAAAAACTAGTGCTTCATGTCTAGTTCATTGTGTTTCTACACAACACTTCAGTGCCTCATTTCCCCCAGGAAGCCATCTGTAAAGCCTGAAAAGCTACTTTTACAGGTTAGTGGGCTAACGAAAGGCATGAACAGCACATAGTGAAACAGGCTTGTGAATATTTCATTATTTTGGGCTTTGTTGTCAACTGAACTGGGTCAGGTAGCGTCCACGTGCTACACAGGACATGCAGACCGGCTTTTATTACAAGTTATCTTTAGAACACTCAATTATGTAGCCTGGTGTGCTCAGACTGCTTTCCCAACCCATACACACTGTGTTAATCAATCAACTACAAGCATTAAAATGAGTTCCTCTGATTACAAGTAAACTGTATTTGTGTGAGCTGAACGACTGCAGAGAGGCAAATTAAGTGATATTGCTCCTTAACAGCAACAAAACCTGAGACGAGACGTTAGATTTTAGTTGAATTACTATTTTAGAGATTATTTGGTATACTGGAGCAAATTATGAGGTGTCTTCTCTTTTGTTGTATCTCATCAGAGAGATGACAGCTGACATGAATTTTAAAATGGCACACTAGGAGTCAAGTCTGACAATTTGGGTCACTGCTATAACAAACTGAGAGGTGTCTACATCTATAAGAATCGCTGTTTATGCTTGTTTTTACAGGAAATGCCGGGGAGGGACAGGAAAGACACATTTGCCTGCATCTGAAATTATGTTTCATGTTTCTGCTGCATCACCTGTGGTAGGTATGAGTGCCTGTGACCTCCTGCAGCCGCTGTTGCATCATGAACAGCTCGATGGCGTATCTTTCCTCCGACTCCGTGGCCTGCTGCTGGTAGTGGGCTCTGAGATGCTCCATCTCTTGTTTGTGACTCTCCTCCAGCCGGAGCTGCTTCTCCTGAGCCTCGGCCTTTAGCCTCTGCAAGTCCATCGAAGGGCGGCTCGATGCAGCCGTCTGCTCCTCCAGATCTGACCGATACAGAGGTGAAATGGGAAATTTAATATGCTGAACTGGGCAGCATTTGAGATTAAAATCAATTAGATGAAACTTTAATGTTTGTTCTGGGAAAATAGGCTGCTACAGTGCCAAAAGACTACTTCGAGTATGAAATAAATGAGCAGGGAGTAGTCGAATAAACAAATATAAATGCACACATTGCATAACACATTTTAACAGATTAACAAGTTAACAAATATTTGCCATTTATAGGTTTAGACCTAACAGTGTATGCATGTTCAAGGTCTGCAAGATATTTACAGTTGTCTGTTAACAGCATTACATTTGTATTACTTTAAAACATGCAAAGTTTACCGTTTGATTTCTCTGCTCATAGCTGACCACAAATACAAAAATGCACTTGAAAACAACACACCAGCTCAAAGTTTGTGGCACATACAGACAGGTGGTGAATGAAAGGGAAAAAAACAACATAATGTGTGCTTTGTGAAGTGTTGGGCCACCACATGATGCCAGAACAGCTTCAGTGCTCCTGGGCATTGATTCTCTGAGACTCTGAAACACCATTCTTCCAAAAGATACTGGTGTTTTAATGATGGTGCTAGAGAGCGCTGTCTAACACATCAGCCCTAAATCGACCATAGGTGTGTTCAATTGGGTTGAGATCTGGTGACTGCCTTAGCATATGGAAGGGGACACTGTCATTCCAAAAGAGACCAGTCACATGAAGGTGAACAACTTTGTGTTAATTTTGCAGCTGTAGGAGTCAAGTATGTAGGTTTTTCCTTTGGGTTGTTGCATCTCAAATCATCAGGGACCTTCTGCTCAACCACCTCTGATTTGTTTGAAATGTTTTATCGTTAACTCCAGGTATTTAAAATTGTAATTTGTCACCTGTCTGTATGTGGAATTACTGATCGGTTTAACAGCAGCCTAAATCTGAGGAAGAAAAACTTTAAGCCTTCAACTGTAGACAATAAAGAATGGACAAAACAACACAGCATCTTATCAAACACCTCCATATATCAACCCAGTGATCTAACATAAGGTGAACTCCAGATTTACCTTTGCTTGGTGAAGGGCTTAAGGTGGCAACTTCCACACGCAGGTCAGAAATCTCCTTCTCACTGCTGCTCTTCAGCTCCTCGTATGCCGTCTGCAGTTCTGTTATCTACAAGACAAGTGTTCTTCTGTTAATACCGTTATCGTCTCTGTTCATCGAACTGTGTCCAGATATTGCACTAAATACATTATGTTCCTAAACAATATGTTCAGTATTGGCTGTAGATTCATTCAAAATATCCTCATAAAAGAAATGATATAGTACAATACATGCTAAACAAACTGCTATTTTTTAATTTAAATGCCAACTGAACTTTATAAACTGATATTTATAAAAAAAAAAATTCAAGGTTTTTATAATGATTTTTGATTTCTTTTGGTATTTACATAGTTATAATCCAAAATTTGTTTGAACTTTTTCCAGCTCCTCCACTTACTTTCAATTCAATTCACTTTATTTATATAGCGCCAATTCACAACATGTTATCTCATGGCA
Source organism: Chromis chromis (assembly GCA_900302755.1). Lineage (NCBI taxonomy): Eukaryota > Metazoa > Chordata > Actinopteri > Pomacentridae > Chromis > Chromis chromis. The sequence continues at coordinate 27,744 of OMNN01056829.1, forward strand.
CTTAACATAGCAAAGTGAAGCCCTTACAAATTTGAAACAGTGAATCCAACAATCCAATGTGCAATTCATTGTGGAAAACAGTGTCTTTGTATTTTGTTACTGTCTTTTAAAGGTACTTTATTTTGTCACATTTCCAGTGGGAAACATGCACACGTCCATTCACACTTCAGACCTGTTTGGAATTAGCTTGTAGTGTGAAATTGGAGCACAGCTCATGTCTTCAGATTTGCAGGTTTTACCTTGTTCCCATCAGCTCTCAGCAGAGCCTGCAGCTGTGAAAGTCGATGATGTTCCTGCTCAATCTTCTCCCTCAGCTGCTGCAGAGCTCGGTATAGCTCTACAGTAAGAGAAGCAAATTAGATAAACAGTTAAAGCTTAAGGTGACGCTGGCCCATGGTGCTCTATTCAGTCAAGAGCGTGTGTTGTATTTCCTGTGGCACTTGTTATATTCTGTACTGTAATTCTTTGAAAAGTTTACCTCTGGCCTCCAGGACAACGGAGGTGGATTCACTAGTTGCTGGTCTTTCCTCTGCATCAACACTCTCCAAAAACTTTTCACCGAAGATCTTTTGAAAAGACTGAAAACAGAACAGACAGAGACCAGGTTTCATGCTATGGTGAAGAAAATGAATTCAGAAAATGACCATATGTTTTGTCAATAATTACCAGAAGGATCTCACTGCATTCTTCCGACACGACTTCTATCATGTTGTGATATTTGAAGATTTTACGTTCATCTGAGAAAAAACAAGCACAAAATGGATACAGTTAGTAGTACATTATGCACGTGTTTATAACCATAACCAACAAAGTATAAAAATCCTGCAAGAGAATTTAATTCATGTCTATCTCTTATGGGATCACTGCTTTGCCACAAACACAGATGCACACAACGTCGTTCAACTACACATCTCCTCACCCTGGTCACTGTGGTCTTTCAGGTCCTGCAGTTTCACCTCCAGAGACTGTGTATGAGCATCCGTCTCCTCCTGCAGGAGCTCAAGCTGGGCGGCATGGATCTGAGACAGGCTGATGCGTTGGGCCTCCATGTGCAGCCTGCACTCACCCTTAACACAGGAAGAAGATATCATCTCATCAGCATGGAATAATGCACAGGGAAACATGTCTTTCCATACAGATATATGAAGAGCATTTTGAAAGATATGAGAACCTTTAATGTTGTCGCATTTTGTTTTGTTTCAGACTCTTAAAATGAAATTAAATTCATTTTTTCCTCACACAATACTCCACAATGACAAAACAAAAACAGGTATTTGGAGTGTTTTGTAAACGTATTAAGACTGAAATATCTCATTTACAGTATTCAAACCCTTTCAATGCAGTCCACCTGTGCCTGTACATGTAAGATCTGTCAGGTACATAAAAGGTAAGTAGAAACCAAGCCATGAGGTCGAAAGACCCGACTGTAGACCTGCAGGATAGGTTTGTGTCAAGGCACAGATAGGGGGAAGGTTACAAGAAAATTTCTGCAGCATTGAAAGTGCCCAAGAGGACAGTAGCCACCATGATACTCAAATGAAAGGTTTGGTTTGAAAAGTCTTCTGAGATCTGTCCGTCGAGCTCATAACGGAGTAATTGAACTTTACAGAAGGTCGACCAATGAAACATTTGTAAAATGGCCAGATGGAAACCATACCTCACTGAACATTACATTACAGTCCACTGAGAGTTTGCAAAATGGCACCTGAATGACTCTAGGACCACGAGAAACAACTGGTCTATTTGATCAAAACTCCCAACAGCAGATGGAGACCACACATTGAGCATCACTTAATTAGTACCATCCCTTCAGTCATGCACGGCGGTGGCAGCATCATGAGCTGTGGGGATGTTTTTCTGCAACAGAGACTGAGAGTCAGTGCTCATAATCTGAGGTTGAGGGGATGTTTTATATTTTAATAAAACAACAATCCAAGGGTGCCCCGATAGCCTGACGGTTATGTCGCGTGACCCGAGTGCTAAGGCGTAGTGGCTGTCCCGGGTTCGATTCCGACCTCGGGCGTTTACCGCATGTCCTTCCCTACTCTCTCCCGTTTCCGTCTCTATCCACTGTCCTATCTAATAAAAGGCCAAAAATAAATCTTAAAAAAAAAAAAAACAACAACAATCCAAAGCATTCTGTAAAGAAAACGTGGGAAACTCTGCGACAGCCCTGGAGTGGCCGAGTCAGAGTCTGGGCCTGAACTCAACAGAGCATCTCTGGAGAGACCTGAAAATGGCTGTGCCGCGACACTCCCCATCCAAGTCGGTTGAATGATATTGCTGAGAGGAATGAGCGAAATGTCTAGGAGAAAGGTGTGCCAGACTTGTAAATCAACCCCAAGAAGGTACTTCATCCAAGTACTGAGTGAAGGGTGTGAATACTTATGAAAATGAGATACTTCAGTCTTTCAGTTTTATACGTAGATTTATGAGGAAAAATATCTATATATAGATATAATATATTTCCACATGCACAGTATATGTGTGTATAAGTGATTTTCTATTGGAGTGTTTGTTTCAATATTGCTAAAAGAGTCATAGAAAGTATCCCATATCACTTATAATTAATCACAAATTAAAGTAAGCAGCACTGTTCATCCATTTGCTAATCAGAGGAGATAAATGACTAAATAAGACAATTCCAACAATCCAGTTTGTATGACAGATCCGTGGCACAAGCCATCTGTGTTCAGGACAAGAGGTCTGCTATTATCGCTTCTGTGACAGAGAACAAAAAGCTCACGGTGCGGCTTCTTTTTGTAATTATGCATCATGCATTAGCACAAATTTGTTAGGGTTACACAATTATGAAATTCTGTTACCTTTGATGTTAGACGCTTTAAAGTGCACTCTACATTTTAATTAGGCGCTTTGTTATGATATAATCATCCCATTCGCACTACATCTGACAGAGCAGCGGAGAGGCTCCTTTCAAACCTGTAACTACTCAGATGTTGCTGCTTAAAGCATTCAGATGAGAGACAGTCAGTGCCTAACAAGCAGACGGCGGCTGAGCTATGATGTGCCACTGCCACAGCAAAAAACAGTGTTACTTCTATAACAAAATCATACAGATTTACAAGAAATATCACCCCTTCTACAGAGGAAATCACCCAAATCTACAAAACTCAGGCTAAATTTATGGGTAAGAGCAACTCTCACTTGCAGATTTATTTTTAGGATGCATGTACAAGCAATTTTAGACAATCAGTTGGAATAGATTTTTTTTCTTAGAAACAAAGTTCTGCAACATCTAAGCCAACAAAAATAAATCTTTCACCTTATATATTTCATGCAAAAATCAATGCTTTGCTCTTAATGCCGACAAACCAAGACGCTTAAGGGGTTTAGTAAGATTCTTGGAAGCATATTTTGGCACAGCAACTTATCAAGTTGAAATTTCTCACACTGCAGCTGCCTCGGGGCGATGTCAAGGATCCTCCCCGGCTGCACCTTGATATCAAGGACTATTTTGCTTTGGAAGGAAGTTTTTTTTTTAGCAATTCCCTCTTTATATCTGTCACAGTAAAGCACTGCTCTGACACCTATTTTCTACTTGTTTTGAGTCTTCTGATACAACTGCTGATGCTGCTAAATTTCGTATGTTCCTTGTCTGCTGATTTTCAACTGCTGCACCTGAAGCTCTGCAGTGAAAAATCTCCTTTTTTGCTCTCAGGTGAAAATGTCTGTGAGTGAAACCTGCCTATTAAGAGAGTGAAAGAAGCAGCCTTGGGTGTGTCAACTGTGGAAATGCTCAAACCTTATTACCTACTCTTGAACAGGTGGAATTCAGCAGCTGAAATTATATAACAAGTTTGAGAATTTGGTGAGTCCAATTTGGGCTAAACCTTAAAAAAGGTTCAGGAAAAGAAATGGAAAATATCCTTCCACAAGGTTCACTGTATCGCAGCTGTACAAGCACCCATTTATTGACCTTTACACCACACTGTATGATGTATCAAAGCTACTGAAAAACAAAGGGCAGGATGTGAGCTTAAGTGACATTTACATGCTCAGTAGTCTCTCCCTCTTCTCCTGCTCTCTGATACCCGACATGGCCGCCTGTCCCATGTCTGCTCACCTGAATAAGCAAGCAGAAGAGAAAATATTGTAGTTTTTTAACTCCGTCTCAAATATTTTCCCAGTACAACTGCAGACAATTAAGACACTGATGGACATAATATGCACCAATATGGATCACTTCCTGAGAGGGAGCAGAGCCAAACTCTAGTAACTGCAGATATCATGTTGTACTAAAAATTACTGATCAAAATTTGCAATAAAGTGATAATGATAATTGCCTATTTTCCTTTATTTCAGCTGTTTCACCCAAAATGATTACCTAAAAGTGTTGCTTATTTAGCTCTTGTAGCTCGTAGCTTTGTAAAAAGTTGGTCCTCATGTGTGACACTATACACAGAACCTCATTAACAATGTTCTGTATGTAGAAATGTAAACATATTAGACAGAGAATCAAATAAATATTCTTTCAAATGCAACTTTGCAGCTTCAACAGCTCTCCAAAGCAAATAGCCTTGCATTTTCTGTGCTTTTCGATTCTATAGCATACACAGTTTTCCAACCCAGGAGGTGACAAAAACAATATGAAGCACAGATGTGAAATGGCAGACAGACACTGGACACACTCTTTTGCCTTGTGCATTTGTGACACAGCTTGAAGTGACACAGACACAGAAGTGACTGGGTTAAAATGGCTTCTCACCTCAAACCCTTCACTCCCTGCAGGATGGAGAGAAACTAGAATGTACACATTTCTACATGACAGCAATGATTCAAAGCTATCAGATGACTAGTTGATTGTGTTAATTTTTTTTCTATTTCCAGCTATTTTAAAACCAACAAAATATTCAGTTTGAGCACAAGCAAAGGAAAGCAGATTATAAATATTGTATAGTGCCTCCTTAGAAATAGAAAAGAGCAGAATATCGATGGAGTCTTGACACTTCAGCGTTACATGCAGACTGTACTGTACTGTGTGTGTCTCTTTTGCAAAATCCTTAACAACAGTAACAGCGCTGCACTGAATGGTCTGCATGAACTTAAAAATGTATGGCTATCTTGTGACACAAACAGTCCGACTCTGCTGCTCAGCGCTACCTTTCAGAGCAAGCCTGCAGACACTCGGGCAATTTGCAATCATGACTGTTACTCACTAGAGAGAAAACATGTCAGTGCTGAATTGCTTCAGTCACATTCTCTCTCAATTGCCTGATCTGGCAATGAATGCACACGACCTCACGTTTTCACTAAAGCTAATTACAATATGAAACATCCCAGCAGTAATTGTGAATGTGATGCATGCAATCTCAATTATGCTTTCTTTTGACATGCACAGTTTCTGAAAAGCCCTTTAATCACTCAATCAAACATGTAATTTAATCAGAAGGCAAAGAAAAAGCAGCGGGGTTGTTTCACCGAAGTGCGGTGCAGCAGATATATGTGAATTCTTACCTCTTTGTTGATGTAGCCTCTGCCTCCGTCTCCCTGGTACCCGTCAGTGGAGTCCTCCTTACCGGCCCTCGCTTGTGAACATGACATAACCTGGCTCTCCATCTGAGGCTGCATCTCCTCCTCTGCAGCACTTTTAGCTCTCTCTTCTTCCACCAGTGCCTCCTCTACCTCCTCCCCTTGTCTTTCTTCCTTGCTGTCAGAAAGTGCGGCACCCACTTTGCGCTCCTGTTTCGACCTCTGCCGTCTCTTGCGCCTGCTTGACCCTGAGGCTGTGGGCTTGAGCGGGGAGGATCGTCCTTCAACAGGTCCCTCCCCCGAGGACAGCACCGCCGCTGGAGATGGAGTGTGCGAAAGCCTGTGGAGCTCCAGAGTCTGCCGGATGTTGTCTCTCTCGTCTTCAGCCGCCCGCAAGAAGGACTGAAGAGCTTTTATCTCCTCTCGCAAAGATTGAATCTGAAGGTGATGATCCTCCACAGAACAAACTGGCTCAACAGTCTTCTCTTCTTGCTGGAGCTTAGCTTTTCTCTGGGCACCCTTCCCTCTCATCTGCTCCTGCATAATCTCTTGCTTCTTTTCCAGTTCCTTCCCCAGGCTTTCATTTTGGGCGATGACCTTCGTGTTTTCTTGTCTAACTTTCATCAGCTCCTCTTCCAGCTGTCCCACTTTGCTCTCTGTAAACATCAGTTGCTCTGTAACTTCAGAAAGCCTCCCAGCCAGGCTTTCCTTCTCACTCAAAGTAACATTAAGCTTCTCCATGAGCTCAGTAGAATCTTTTTCTACCACAGTTTTACTATCTGTACTTGTGTCCTCCATTTCGATATCTCTGCTGCTCTCCTCCAGGTCTCGGATCTGTGACTGCAGACTGGCAATTTTCGCCTCAAACTCAAGCGTCTCCTTCAGCGTCCTCTCTTCTAACTGCGTCTTTGCCTCAATGAGACACGTGTACTCTTCCTTCAGCTCCTGATAATTCACCTCAAAATTCTTTTCAGCAAAAGAAAAAGTGGTCCTCTGCTTTTCAACTTCCTCACTAAGCTCAGCTACTTGTTGCTGTATTTCATTTCTCTCTGCTGTGAGTGTTCCAATTTGTACACTTTTTGAGTCCAACTCTTCTTTCAAAGTGTTGTTAGACTCGATTAGTGTCTCCTTCGCCAGTTCATGCTCCGTCACTTTGCTCTCCCAACATAGTTCTTTCTCTTTTGTCTGGATTTCAAGTACCTCTATCGTTTTCAGTAATGTGTGATTTTCCTTCTCCATTCTAACTCGTTCATCTCCTCCCTTTCTAAGTTCCTCAAGCTCTAGTTGAAGCTCTTGGAGCTGCTGGACAAGCTCATCTGCTTTAGAGCTGTGCAAAGCCAGCTGCAGATCTTCTTTAAGCCCAAGAACTTGGTGCAAAAGTTCATCTCGCTCAGTGGCGAAACTTGCCTTCTCTTTTTTCAACAAATGAAGTTCTTCTTCGTAACTGATGCGCAGCACGTCTAAAGCTTTCTCATGTTTGATAGCAGCTTCGTTGAGAAGGTTTTCTGCGTTCATGAAGCTCTCTCTTTGCAATTCTTCCCGAAGAAGCGTGAGCTCTTCCTCATGGCTGAACAGAAGCTGAGTCCTCAGTCGTTCCAGCTCTGCTTCCTGTGACTCTGCCATGCGGTCCAGCACAGCATCTTTCTCCCTCTCCAGCATCTCCAGCTTGATCTTATAATTGGTTATTTCAGATTCGTGTTTCGCTTCTGCTTCTTGCGCAGCTTCTTGAGCAACAGACAGCTCACCCTTCAGATTGTCAATGGTCTCCTGGAGGCGTTGCAGTTCACCTTGTTTGCTTTCCTGAGAGATAAGACTGTGGGAGACCTGCTCCACGTTTTCTTTAGCTGAATGGAGATCTTGAAGAAGAGCTTCAACCTTGGCCTGCAGGTTGACTTTCTCTTGGGCTACTTGGCTAAGCTCATGTCTGGCTCTATCGTGCATTGCTTGAGAGTGCTCTAATGTCTCTTGAAGTTCTCTAATCTTAGCATTGAGAGTTTTCGCTTCAACAGCGCTGCCAGTGGAACTTTGAGAGAGTTGCATTTTTAGGAGTTCAAGCTCAGCGTGATGCTGCTCATTCATTTGCTGCACTCTTGCTGCATGCTGCAAATTAAGCTCCTGCTTCATCTGGACTATTTGCTGGCCGTACATCTCATCCAGCTCTGCCCTGAGAACTTCGAGCTTCCTCAGAGTCTCCTCCTGCATTTTTTGGATGGTGTCGCTCTCAGACAGGCTGCCCTGGTGACAACGCTTCTGCATATCTTCTACTGTGCCCATGAGCTGCATGATTTCATTAGATGACATTCGCTCTTTCTGTCTAGATGTTGCAAGTTCACCCTTACAGCTTTCTAACTCAATTTGCTCTTTCTCTAATTGTAATTTACAACTCTCTAATTCACCTTTACAACTTTCTAAGTCAGATTTAGTGCTTTCCAACTCATCCAGGCATCTTTCAAGCTCGGACTCCTTTGTAGACATTCGCTGCTGGAGGTCACACAGGCGTTTTTCAGAGGTCTCAAGCTCATCCTCGAGCTGCATAAGAGAGCAGTCACGTTCTGAAATGACTCTGCCTTGTTCTGCTATAATTAGGGTTTTCTCATCAGACTGATGTATAATATTCTCATCTGTAGTCCTTCCAACATGCGCAAGTTCCTCTCTGAGCAGAGTCAATGACCTCTCGTGTTCTGTCATTATTGCAGTTTGCTCGGAAATTATCTGATTTTTCTCTTTCAGTGTTTGTGCAAAAGACTCCTCTGCGGTTCTTAAGTCTGTCAACGATTGCTCATGACTCAAAATAACCTTCTCTTTTTCAGCAATCAGCAGGTCCTTTTCATTTATCCTTTGTGCAAAGGATTCTTCTGATCTTCTCCCTGACTGCAAAGACAATTAAGTATTAGAAATGCATGCTCAACATTGATAGTTTCCTGTACAACTTTATTATAGCAGAATAAATGTCTAAAATAGTAATATAGTAAACTCACCATCTCCATTTCACTGAGCTTCTGTTGGAGCTGGCTCATGCTGTCCAGCTGTTCACTGCTCCTCTCCTGGTACCTTCTGACCTCAACATTCATTTCCTCCAGCTGCTGTTGGTATTGAACGAGCTGCTGTCTGGCCTGCAGAAGATCGGCTGCAGTGCTGCTGTGGCTGGTATTCCTCAGCGTCTCGCCTGCCTGCAGCTGTTATTGTCAGTCAGACCAGACAGTAGTCAGAATATGGAAAAATAACACAGAAAAACACCTCCTACTCATTACATGTACAAGTTCACATCCACAAACAGCTAATTGGAAACCTGAATAACAAGTGGTAGAACATGTTTAGGCAGTGAAAAAACTACTCTCCCACCTGCTGAAACTGAATTTGTAGTTTTTGGCTTTGTTCTGTCAGCGCCAGGAATTCTTTCATGATCTCATCCTTCTCTTCGCGAGCCTGCTGAAGGTTAGAAGTGAGCTGGGTGATGATGCCATCTCGCTGCTTTAGAGCTGCTTCGAAGTCCTGCAGCTATAAAGGGAAAATGAAATTAAGTACAATTACCTAAGATAGATCTGAGAAACTGGAGGAGAAAGAGCAGTTTTCTGAAGACAGTGTTTAAAAGTAGCAGTAAAGAAAAAGCATACATACAATGTTTAACTGCAGCATTGTAAGGAAGGATCTAAATTGTAAATGATAAAGGCAGGAAGAAGAAATATCTAACCTTATTACTTTAATTATAATACCAAACCATTTAACCATTTGAACCCAAAAATCCGCAAGCAGGTTGGAAATTACACCATTTATGACAACCAGACTCTGTAAAAACGGAAAGAACTGTTGGAATTTTAACTTTCTGATAGTCACTGCTCACCAGTCCATTGCTCACCAAGCTTGAAATCGTGATATTTCATTAAACACGTTATTCTACATGTCTCATTTTAAAATTAATTTTAAAAAACCAAAAAAAAAAACACTTGCAGTAAACAGATTTGGTAAAAAAAAATACAAAATCTGCACTTCTAGGTGCAACTCTGAAGCCCTCAGTGACTTAGCTGCAACCAACAGTCACGTGACACTGCAGGCTGTGTTTATTACACAGAGCAGATAGGAGACAAGTATGGAAACCAATTTAAAAAGGAAATACTGGATGCCCCGATAGAGTCGCGATTATGTCGCACGACCCATGTGCAGAGGAATAGCGGCTGTGTCGGGTTCGAGTCCGACCTCGGCCATTTACCGCATGTCCTTCCCCACTCTCTCCCGTTTCCGACTCTATCCACTGTCCTGTCCTCTCTAATAAAAGGCATGAAAAGGCCAAAAAAAACCTAATCTTTGGAAAAATGAAATACTGATATATCTATAGCATGTAAAGTCACATTTTCTGTCAATATTGGTAACACCTGTGGGCATTTTTCAGTTCACCTTTGCCTCTTTAGGTAAAATAAATCATCAAAGAAATTCAATGTTTTTTTTTCTTCTTTTTTGTAATTTATGGCATTATAACTTTGTTATACTGCACAGAAGACATTTTTGAGTTCTCTCTACATCTATCTATGGTTGTACTGTTTCCATAATGGTGCAGGACTTTATGTTGCAGTGAAAAATTCGCCTACAGTGAATTAAAATGTCCAATGCAATGAAAGATGTGTTCATGTGCAAATATGTCTGCCATTCAGTAGTTAAAGTCATTAAATTGAGATAAAAATATCATGGCTTATAGATAAAAATCGGATAACTTTGGCATGTTGCAAGGACCGAATTCATCCTCTAACATAATGATGAGTAAACCTAAAAATAATTCTAATTAAGTCTAATTTATAGCTTTTTTTGTAACTAATCCGAAAAGTTGAGCAATCCACACCCAGTGTATTTTCTAAATTCACTGGCAGAAGCACAGCTTTCATAATAGGAGAAGAGCATGAAATGCAAGCAGTCCTAAAGTAGGACCTATAATCCAGTGATAAGACATTTACCTGCTGTACACCTTCTGTACCAAAGGCAGACCTGATTTCCTCCAGCTCTCGACTCAGCTCCTCCACAGCCTGAGTCTTAGCCGCCAGTGCATCCTCCATATTCTGCATCGTACCTCCCTTCGTCACCTGTTGCAGGGACTCCACCTCCTCCTGAGCAGGAAAACTCCAGTCAGCGCTCACATGGCATTTACAAGACTTTGTTAACGGACAGAAGATGATGTTGTAGGAATGAGCTCAGCACTTAGTCACTACCAAAGAGCAACAGTTTAGTTAGAAGAGCCACGAGCCACATGAAAGAAAGTGCAGTAAACACGTTAATGTTATCAACTGTTCCTGTTTTTAAATGGACACTCATTTTGAAAATGTCAAGATATAGACGACACCAGCTTTCCAGGTAAGTCTTTGAAATGCAAAGTGGGAACGCCTCTCTGAATTACAGTACAAGTTAATAGAGCCTATATGCTAAATACATTCCAGTTTATACCCTGAAAAATCATGTAAACTGTCAAAATAAACCCAGCAAAGTTGTAGATTTTACGTTACGTCTCAGACAATCAGTTTTGTCCTTTTTGGTTGCTTCCAAAGTAATTAATAAGAGGTATAAAATAAAGATTTGAGGTTTCATTTTTGAAAAGTAATCAAGAACATGTTTAGTTTCATTATACAGTAACTGTAATCCATGTAGAACTTTCATCCAAACTTAACATTTATCAACCTTCCCTTTAACTATCATTATAATTCAGAGGACTACCTGACCTAACTCGGTGGTCAAAAGCTGCTAATTCATTAAAACCAGAAGGTGCTGAATCATATTTTGACATTTCTGTTATTACACTTTTTTTTTTTTTTTTTGATAGATTTCTTTTCATCTCTGCAGACATAAAAGATATCTTCATTTGGATTTAGCAGAGTGTTTGCTGAATGCTTTCTATTCAAGAAATGATGAGCAGGTTTTGCGAGGAATGCTGGCTAAATTAAAAGAGATTTGAATCTTCACAGACAGCATTTAACTCTTCAGAGAATCAGCAACATTCAAGCACGAGTTTCATTTCACACGAAGCAAAACGTTATTAGATGACTCTGACAAAATGAAATTTAGCACTGAAACTTATCTGGAAGTCTTTATTCTTATATATTATCTTTGGTCTTGGATTAATACGGATCTTTCTATGTGATTTTTGATGCACTTCAAATACATTTCTGGTTTTGCTCGCTATCTATCCCAGCTGTATTGATCAGTACCTCCCTGGTTTGTGTCTCCTCTGTTCAAATATCACCTCAGTTAATCTAAAAAGAACAGCTCTTTGTGTAGCACCTCATGTTCTCTCTCCTCCAAGCATTCAATGTCCTCTCATAATCCACCATCCCTTACTTCATTCTGTTCCAGCCTCCAGAGATAATTTACACTTTTGAAATGTCACAAAATCCCAGTTTCATCCTAAGCCCCTGAGCCGTTTGTGCTTTTAAAGTATTCATTTATAAGATCCTTAATTTACCCCACAACACAGTTTTCAAATGCTTAACATATATGCAGATATACAGTCGAGTAAGTACAGCATAAAAAAGGCGTGGTTAGTGGGTTACAGGAAAATTTTGCAGAACGTGTTAAGCCAACAGAGACTCGAGTCCAGCAGCCAGTGGGTTTTGTTAGCACAGCCAAAGCCAAAAGAGCTGCTTGATCGGATTACTGTACCCAGATAAAATCCTTCGAAGACATCATTAGGTTCACTGTCATCTCATCATGGCATCCATTTACCTGTTAATTCACAATGTGCTCAGTCAAACATTACGACCTGGGAACTGCAATTGTGAGGAGCCCATATTTGAGGTAGATTTGAGCTTCTAGGCAAAGTCATTTTGATGCAAGGTGTGATTTATAATCTTTAAATATATGCTAACATGTTGGATTTACTACAGTAATTTTCATTTTCTTAATCTAGTCTATATTCAAAACTCAGACAACAAAGGTTTTTAATTCAATAACATGTAGTGTTGAGGAACATTAGACAATAAAGTGCAGAAAATCAGAAAGGAAAGTAAACAGATTTTCAAACGATGCTGATTTTCACTGTAAGCGATACAAAGTGTTTTGCTTTTATTTCACTCATTGTCTGAGAAAGTGTCCAGCAGTAAGCGAGAACAAAATTTAAGAAGAGGTTATGTAATTGATAGACAGCTAGATACTGTATTGATCTTTTGCATGGAATTATTTAGTTATAGCAGCTACAATCACAGTCAGGAACCCATATCTAACGCTGAACATAAAACATTTCTGGCACAACAACTATTCACAGAAGTACTGAAACGAGCTGAGAGGGGGGTTCTAAAAATATTTGTAATGTGCAAAATATACAGTATAGAAAATATGCAGTGTGCAAACATGAAGAAAATGTACACTGTAAAATATATCCAGTATGGAAAAAGGGCTTGCATATCAAAAATCTCAATATAATATGAAATAGAAGAATGTCTTTATTCATATGGAACACTACAAAAGACTCTTTCACTACATGATAATGTGACCACCTTTCATGTGGTCTGACTCAGCAAACACATTCACCAAGCCATGACAATCCACCTTCCTTTCACTCTTCTGTGCGGTCTCTAATTTTCAGTTAACACCAGCAGAGTATGCAGTCAATCTAGCTAATAGGCTCAATAAAAACTTTGGCAAAAAGTGGAATTGTGCATGAGTTTGTCAATTAGCCACACATACAATCTCTCTTAATCCATTCAAAAAAAATCTACAAACACATGCTTATTATCTGCTTTTTGATTTCCCACAGATGCGACCATACATCCCCTCTCAGCGACATCAGATTCTACAATGTGCAAGCAGCTGTGTTATTATACACCTACAACAAAGGAAGTTATGTCACAAAAGTGATGGTTTATATTTTTTGGAAATATTATCTTACCTCTGAGGAATAATCTTCAGCAGTAGTGGACACCTCACTCTCTGGCTGCAAACAAAAAATATACAACAATTTAATCAATATCACAATGTAGAAATCTATATGGATATATGCAAGCCATGTATAACAAGTGATTTCAGTCACAACAGACAAGACAAATTAAGAAAATGATGTATAAGAGATGCTAAAATATAATCAAACAAGACATTTTGTGAATGTTTTAAGTAATTTAATTGGTGCAGCGGCAGTAAATGTTTTGTGGCCTTTAACTGTGAAAGGAAAAGGTGTCTTTACAGACAAATATTTACCATTAGTCATAGTAATTCCTGAAGTCTTACAAACTTTAATACAGTATAAAATGCACATATTAAAATGTTCAGTCATAACAATTTGAAAAAAAAGCATGCCTCATGTCCTATTTCAGAGGGAGTCTAGCCTACTTCTGCCATGGAGCGCTTTCCTTACTGCCACTGGGTAATGGCAGCTATTACTAAAGTCTATTTCTGGGTTAAATGCTGGGTCATAAATTGAAACTGCATGGGGCCCAGAGTAGAAGAGGAATTACAAGTTTGCAGAGCTTGAAAATCACCTCAGACTGTTAACAGCTGCAGGCACAACAAAGAATACTGGCCAAGTAACATGTGACTTGATAAGGGATCTGCTTTTATTGCTTCATAATCTTTTCTTTAATCAGCCAAAAGCATTATTAAACAAATTTGTAGCAGGCTTTTTATTTTTAGCAGTTTCTGGTTAAAGCAGCAGACATTACATGTACCAGATTAGATCAGCTGTAGCTAATTAAAGGGGCAATATTATGCAACATCCAGTTTTTCACTGTTTTAAATGCAACTACGTGTTCCTAATGTGTCTAGAGAATCACATTCTGAGGCCAGGTAAAATTTGTATTAACTTGTCTGCTGCAAATGGTGTCCACCAGGGCTCAAACCTGGGGCCTGTGCCGTTCACTCTATATATAGATGACACCACCTCCTCTGTATCTGGTTATAATGTACATCTTTATGTTGACGATGCAATTTTGTACATGCTAAACACAGCTGGTTAAATAGGCATAAACCAGCTCATAATGCAGAGAAAACTAAATTCATGATCTTCACCATAGTACAAAAATATTGCTTGCCATCTCTACTGTACTTTGCACATATATTAAACTAGTTACAGAGAACAAATATCTGTGAATCTGAATCAAAGAGGAGCTGAATTTTTCTTACAGAAATAAATAATGTTTCCTGCTGCATTGTAGAAAATCACTTATTGAGGCAAATTTTCTATCAATACTGGACTATGGTGACATTTTATACATACATGCATCATTGGTGACTCTTAAGCCCTTCTACGCTATTTATCACTTGACATTAAGTCTGTGAAGATTCTCAGTCATCCAGGTCATGGTTATCCTCGTAGTTTCACTTGTAGCATCTGGACGTTTGTTGACAAACTCAAGCAAGTCCAGATGCTACGATTGAAACTATGAGGATAACACTTGACAATAAGATTTGTTACTAGTGATAAAAACATCCATCACTGTGAGCTGTATGCTAAAGTGTGACAGGCACTGAGTTTTATTTATCTATAAGGCCCTTACTGGCTTTTTGCCCCCATACTTACTTTACACTACTGTCTTTTAACGTGGGCTCTGACCAAATACGTATGATAAATGATTGGATTATGCTGCAGGTGCCTGCTGTTTTTACTTAGTTTGGAAAATCCAGTTTATTCACTGTGCATCTACAACCTGCAAAAACATGCAGAATAATGTAAAGCTTGACAAATATTTGGCGTTAATGCACTTTAGGTTTCAAACTTTATATCATTTCACTTCTAGCTGATCTTGTTTTAGCTGATTCATTTGTTTTAAAATCTTTAATGATCTAGTTAATGTTGTTATTTAAAGTCAGTACTAGACTGTGTCTGTGCCAATTCTGTCAGAATTCAGAAAATGTGTTGCTAAACCACCTCAGAATTTATTTAGAGTTTACTTATTTGTTATTTGGGACCCAAAACTAAGTTCTCTGAAAAGAATTTGGCTGAACTTTCATATGTTTTGAGACCCAGAACCAGCCCGTCCCAATGTGGCACCCTAGGCGAGATTTTATATAGCGCCCACCTCTATCGGCGATTTACATACTGTAGCGATCGCAGAGCCGGTAGCAAGTACGGGACTGTGTGCTGCAATGTATTATGGGAGTTCGGGGTTATTAATGTTGTTGTCAGCACCATGTGTGAGAAGGGTAGCAGGGTTGATAGCTACCTGCCACTGTTTGTGAGTTGAAGTTGTTCTGTGTGTCAAAATAAAAGCACCTGCTTGGGGCAGTGTGCAGAAAAAGACATAAGTTCTGGCTCAAGCGTATTTCTTCTACGCCGCTCACCACAATACGCTTACAAAAGAAATCGAATAGCATTGTTGTGTAGTAATATTAATTGGGCATTACTTTACATTTGAATCAATGTGAGCTTTTCGATTTTAAGAGTTAATAGTAATAACTAGTTTTAATATAATTATATTGAAGGTGAATTTATTCCCGATTTTGTGGCGCCCCCTGGAGGCCACGGCGCCCTTAGCATTTGTCTATATTGCCTATTGGGCGAGCCAGCTCTGTTGAGACCTGATAGTTTTTGTATTTTCAGCGATAATGCTATTCTGAATTTAAACAGACTGAACCTAATGTCATCCAAGTTTGTCATCTGTGTGCCTGAACCTTTTATTTTCTCACTCGGCTATATTGTAATTGTGGCTTCAATACCTCAGTGTATTCTGTGTTTAGGTAAAGTTAAATAAATGAACCAAAAGGGGCATGATATGCTTTAATAGTAGTTCTGTAGTGGATAAAATGAAAAGTTTGGCTGTTCTCTTATTCATGTGATCGCTGCAGCTAGTGGCTATAATGTTTGAGGATGAAAATACACATAATTATAAAACCATTATACAACAATGAGTGGACTGTGTTTATGTAGTTTACCAGGAACCAACACAGCTAGAATCTAGGATGATCCTGTGATTTCACACTATCTGCACTTATATCATATTGAGATTTTATTATTGGCTCCAACTTGGCTCCTGGCCAGTGGAAAAGCAAACAGGTTCTTAGGAGGAACGGGATTTGAACCAACTAAGCACCGAACTAGCACTAGCTCCAAACTAGCTCCTGGTGCTTCTTGGTGGAAACACGGTATCATTCAACAAGTGGATTCAATACTAGACGTGACCTCCATGTACAGCCATCATTTATGGAAGAGAACATTCTACTGCAACCAACTGGAAAGAGAGCTTGAAGCAAAGTTTTCTTGCTTGCGTCTAAGAGGCATCAATGAGTCAACACACTCATATCTAATCTCTTTCAGATGCTTGTGAAAGTCTTGAGAATGGAAAACATAGATGATGTTGTGTTTCCACAGCAACACCTCCAGCTCACAGAGAGCAACATCCCCACAGGCCAAGGCTCCACGACCACTTAGTCTGGGATAAGCACAGAAATTGTTGTCAGAGAAATAGAAATAATTTCTTTTTAAGTGGATAAATAATTTACTCACACTAAATAATGCACACGGTCTACCTTGAATGGTTCAGTCTCTTGAAAATTCACATGTCTCATGTGTTCCTGCTGCATAACAACTCTCACGCAGGCAGCAGTACATTACAGTACGACCGACGGTCTTTTGTAACGGGGAGGATGTAGGTCGCTCCCAAGGTAAAAAACTTGTTGTGCAAGAACATTGAGGCATTCAGTCAATCTTAAGGTCTACAGAAAAGTGTAGCAAGGCCACGGGATTTGGTCGCACAGACCAACACGTCTCAATCTGTTTAAAGGCAATTGTCTGTTTCCATGGCAACTGGGTAGTTTTGTGGGCACGTACCAAATGTAGTGGGTTCAGGAAAAGAGTGGCTGCACAGGACAGTTAAAAAAGACCGAGAGGGCTTGAGTGATGAAAACAAGGTATAAGAGCCCTCAAGTCTGCATATTTAAAAAAATGTTTTAGATCATCTGGTTCTCTGCAGAACAGTGTGCAAGGCTGAATATTCATTTATCAGAACTGAATGTACAAGGTTTTAACTTTTCCATTTATCTAAAAATCTAGCAATTCAATGCAGGTTCAAAGGTCATGTATGTTTACAAAACACTAACTAATTTCAGACATTCTCAGAAGGTAAAAAATTATACTTTAAAAAAAAAAACACAAACCAATGTTTGCAAGTGCCACAGGAATATATGTGAATATAATAATGATTAGTTTTATATAGCGCTTTTCTAGACACTCAAAGACACTTTACATTGCATTATTCATTCACTCCATACTCGATGGTGGTAAGCTACGTATGTAGCCACAGCTGCCCTGGGGTAGACTGACGGAAGCGAGGCTGCCAATCTGCGCCATCGGCCCCTCCGACCACCACCAACCACTCACTCTCACACTGCATTCACCCAGGCTTCCTGGTGTTCCCTCACGGTCTCCCATCCAGGTACTGACCAGGCCCTACCTCGCTTAGCTTCCGAGATCTGATGGGATCGGGCATCCACAAAGGCGGTTTGGGCACAACTAGACTGATTAAGGCCCCGTCCACATGAAGCCAAAAC
>OMNN01056848.1:2736-15708 GCA_900302755.1 Chromis chromis
CCGTAAAATTTTTGTACTGTATTTAAATGAGCAAAAAGTAATTATTTAACAGATTTTTTTCAATATTTGAAGGAAAATGTATGTATATCAAACCTCTAGTTGTTGTTTTTTTTGTTTTTTTTTAATGAATTATTCTTTGACCATAAAATTAAACTATATTATAAGTATTATTTTACCTTTTTTTTTCTTCCTACATTTTTGATTTATTACATTATTCCACAGTTTTGTAGCATTTTTTTTTCTTCGCGTTTTCACCATTTTTTTTGTGTAGTAAGATAAAATAAGATAAAAATGTAGATGTATAATGTATACATTCTTTCATTTGCATGTCAACACTGCAAACCCAGTTTGTGAATACTTTCAACCTGGAAGTAGTTTTCAAAAAGGCCAGCCTTTGGTGACCTAAAACCATCTTTGCGTGTCTATTAAAGGCCAAAACACATAGGAAAAGCTACATTTTAAATAATACCTGTGCATGGACGCGTGACCCACATGCAGAGGCGTAGCGGCTGTGCCGGGTTCGAGTCCGACCTCGGCCATTTACTGCATGTCCTTCCCCACTGTCCTGTCCTCTCTAATAATAAAGGCATGTAAAGGCCAAAAAATAAATCTTAGAAAAAAAACAAAAAACTGATCTCTCATACATATATTTATCATTTCCACTTTAACATGTAAACACTGAGTTCATGGCTCTGGTTGGAAGTATGCATGAGGTGTATTTGACGGCATGTTTTCATTGTATACCAGTATATGAAGACATGAGGTGGAGGGCTGGTCACAGAAGGTCCAGTCCAGAAAACTCATAAACACCCAACTTTAACATCCAACAGAAACAAGGTCATTCATTTAGATAGTTTCAGGCAAATCAAAGGATCCCCCAAAGTCGGCTCAAATATGAGTTAACAACAGAAAACAGGCATTAATATGAAGTGATCATTTCTATAGAAGTGTTATCTCCTTGATTAAAAATCCACTAAGCTCCATTTGGCATTTTCTTTATTCCCCTAAGTGGCATTAAAAATGTATTAAAAGATCTAACTTGATGCAAGGCTCCATGTTATCTTTGCTGTATGTTTCCTCTCTGTGTATGTGCTCATTACATGCAAGGCAAATTCTCTCAGGAGCAATAAAATGTTCTTTTTTTTTTTCTTTCTCCAAATCCATGCTGAATACATAACAAGCATATCGCCCTCTGCAGCTAACTAGACCCTTCAGCCCTTGACCCGTGGATCTATAGAGAAAATGTCTGTGGCTCAGCAGTAGTCAAAAGCAGCAACAGTTTTCCCAGCACAGCTGACAATGTCACAGCTTTCTGCGCCTGCTGCTGAGGGCAGGCCGATGCAGTCAGCAGCGCCATAAATGTCACTCTGTCTTTGATGGGCCCTCCTGTGGATCGATGCCAATATGTAGCATACCTCCCCTCAGCCACCTAACCCCAATCTATCCATCCGTCCATTCATTCACTCAGCCATCTATCCATCCTCCCCCTCTTCATCCCTCCTCCTCCTCCTCCTCCTTTCCTTTCATCCATGTCCATTTACATCCATTGCACTTCTCTTTTCTCTTCAGACTGGCCTCTCAGCAGCCTCACTGTTTGTCAAACATGCAGGACTGTAATGCTAATTTGTGCTTTTCTTTTAAACTCATTCAAAAATAGGAATCACCAAGAGGTCAATGCATCATAATATAAGTAGGTCCAAATGTCAAGCTATAGTTCATCTCTTCTTCACAATAAAAAGCCAGTGATTGTGTCGTGCAAAGCTTTTAACGTTTCATGAAACACCATCAGCAATATTCATTTATTCATTTAGTTTAACGAACACATTCGATGCTGCACTGATTAACGTCTTAAAAAAAACATTATTCTTAAAGTGCCTCTCCTCTGCTGTTGATGAAACCCCCAAAACATTCATCTGTGTATCAAAGTTGCACATGTATTTGTTTTTACATACATTTTCCCATAAAAACACAGTCCTTTTTATACTTTAAAAAGCTCTAGACATGACGTCCGCTCGCTGCTGCTCGAGCACACCAGCTCACCCACAACTCAAACACTGTAAATCTGCTCTGCTTGACACAATGGCAAGTTGTAATATTGGATTCATTCAGCCATACATTTGAACTAGAAACCAATTCTGAAGGAGAATCCTTACCTTAGATTTGTCACATATGAAACCCCTGAAGTCTGCATCTGTGTTTGTGTCCTCAGTACACCGCAGTTTTAAGGCAGTAAAATATAAGATAGAACTTTAATAATCCTGAAGGATGTTTTTATTATATTGCACAGAAGACAATACAGTAATATGAGAATAAACCAAGAAGAGTAAATATAAAGTCCATAGGGAGGATAAGCTAGCAGTAGTGAGCTAAAAATACAACTAGAATTCAAAAGTAAAAATGAATACTGGCAGTGATATTGAAGTAATATTTTTGCACATTAAATTTTGTAGTGAATATAGGTTTTCAGCGAACAGCAGCGTCTGTTAGAATAGCAATAAGTATGATACATTTATTATGGAAAAGGCTTGACTTTCACCCAGCATATAAAAACACCATATGGATGTTAACGAGCTAAAAAAAAACTTGACTTTCACTCAGTGGGTCTTTGAAATTCAGAACATGTGAGATCAGACATTGTTTTAATGGATAATTTAGTCTCTTGAAGGCCCCCTGCTGAGAAACGTAACACTAAACGTACTTTTTAGAGTAATATTTACAGTCACTATATTCCGCTGCCCCCGAGGTGCAAGTCAGTGTCACCACAGTTAGTTTAGAGCCAAGTGTGTAAGCCTCCCTTTGTGTGGAGGTACACAAATGGCCCTAACATGGAAATGAAAGACTGTTTACAAGTGGATTATTTTCATATTACGATATACTACAGGTTTGTCCAGCGTGTTGGATTTACCACCATCCACTGTGTCAACTCTACCTTTTCTGAGTTACAGCTCTGAAAATTATACACAGCCAGGAGGCTTAGGCCGGGTGACCCGCGCATCTTTGTTTTATGCTATCCAAAGCAGAAAGAGGCACAGGAGAGGTGGTACTGAGAAGACCAAAGCATACCAGAATAGACCAACCACTGGCACAAAATCAATGCCATCCCACACTTTATCACAGAAGCTACACTCCGATGCAAATGTTAAGTAAGCACTCGGAAACTTGGAAGCCGGCGTAATATCTGAATAGCTGTTCCTGGAAAGATGTGGGAAATGTTTGAAAGGCAAGTCGATCGTGGTGGGGAGAGCAGCATTCATTGTGAAACAACAGTAAGTTTAGAATATGTGAGAGATGTGGCGCATGAAAGAGGCTCAAACTTGGGAAAAGCCAATGCTGCTCAAATAATTATGTAAGGAGGCTCTTGGAAGCGATTGATTGGGGCGAATGTTTATCCCTGATTTATCCTGAGAATGTTAAAGATATTCACACACAAATCAGTGCAGAAGTGGATGTATAAAGTGATTACAAATTATGTTTGATGATGAATTTAACCACTTGTGCCTCTTCTGTGTAGAATCACAACATTTTAAATCACAGCCGGGGTCAGGTGAATACGAATCCCAACACTGGTTAGGAAAGAAAACAAGTTCTTCAAGGTTCTTCACTTGGACTTTCTCAATGACTTCCATATAGAGACATCAATGCATTCATTAGTCCAGTGTGCACTAATGTAAAACTTTCATTTTGAGCTGGTCATCACAATTTAACCGCCTCTGTCCATGTCTTCTGCCCGTGTTTTATCCGCTTTACTTTGACCTACATTCTCGCCGAGCCAGTGAGCACTTGAGCTGTTTGGGTGCAATGAAAAGGTCTACTTTGAACAGGAAGGCTCCTAATTGATTTAGCTGACTTGGAAGTGATTAAGTGGCAGCCATGATAAGAGCGCATTCTCTAAATGCAAAGCAAAGAAGCTGCAGCAGCTCTTTTCCCGTTCCCTTTAGCCAAGTAAAGACAGGAACCCTTTATGAATGTAGATACAGCTGCCCCCAAAGGGTCTTGCTCTCAGTTTTTGGTTGAAGTTCCTCTCTGATTATTGATTAAACCCCTAGAAACTCATCTCTGTGTATCAGAATGATAGAATTACACATTTCTTTCCATGAAAATAATCTCTTCTTGCCTTAAAATGGTTCAGATGTCACTCTTTACCATTGCTTCTAGAATTTGCAGATATACGCACCTCTATCTCCATCCACTCCTCCACCACTTACTGCAGCTTAAGCACACCAGCTCACCTACGATTCTGCTCACACTGTAAAACTACACTGTTAAAACAAATGTTTAGGCTTAACAAATAGAAACAACGCAACAAATTGCATTAGTCTTTTTGAGTTATGACGACTTCTAAGTCTTTCTACTCCAATCAATGGAATTTTCAATAACCAATTACTTAATAATGAATTTCATAAACACAGGTTTTTTAGGACTTTAAATCCTGAACTCAAGGTGGAGGCAAATGGATTTATGAAGCTAATTGAATTAATTTACCCCAACTTGAATTTTATTTTGCACACATTAACAAGTTGGTGCATTAACCAACATTATTATTTCAGCACAACTCATCAAAACAATGTTTACAACTTACAAGATGTATATAACTCAATACATTTGAGTGTTTAACTTGCAACTGTGCATTCAATAAAGTGGTTGTAACAACTTTTTGGATTGTGCTACACAATGACAGGTTTTAGAGGAATTAAGTCATATATTTTCAAACCAGAGAACAATTCTGAAGAAGAATGACACAGAAAGTCTCGGGGTTAGGGTTAGTTTAACCCTAACCCTAACCCTAACCCCTAACCCAGTGTTTTTCAACCTTGGGGTCGGGACCCCACATGGGGTCGCCTGGAATTCAAATGGGGTCGCCTGAAATGTCTAGTAATTGATAAAAAAAATTTACTGCTAAAAACATTTATTAAACTATTTTTATAACTTATTATTCTTTTTAAAATTAAAACACCACACACAATCTTAGACAACTGTATTCTATACTTTCTTTCACTTTCTCGAATATAAATCTAATTCAAATAAAATGCAGCATTTAAAGATATCTGAGCTGGAGCATCTTGATTGAAGGCCGAGATCACGTGACTTTACTTCAGTTCCCTTGCTTCAACCTGACACACAAACTTGAACAAGAAAAAAAATCAACTCTGTCTCTGTTTTAGCTCCATAAGAAACAAACTGTTGGCGTTTTCCATGGATGTGGAAAAAAAAGATTTTGTTGACTTTCTGTGTGACCAGCAGAAAATGTGCCTCCTTTCATATGTAATGGAGATCTTTGATCAAAAACTAATTCTCAAAAAAAAAAAATGTCTCTGGGGTCGCCAGAAATTTGTGATGTCAAAATGGGGTCACGGACCAAAAAAGGTTGGGAACCACTGCCCTAACCCTAACCATGTAGTTTCAAGATGAAAATGCATGTTTACAAGGTAAAAAGCATTTTTATTGAAGGAGGTCTTTCAGTGTAAGAATAATGGTCCTACACAGTACATTAACCCCAGTTTCATGGAAGAAAGTCCTCTGTTGGACTCCAACTTCCTAACACAGACTTTGTGGCTCTTTGAAACTAAAATGTTCCCTAGTTGTAAAAAAAAAAATGCAGTGGCAGTTTTGAGTCCGTAGCATTTTACTGAAGTTTAAGGAAAATTATTTTGGGACTTTTCACTTCCACCCGTGTAGTTTTAGCCATTGTCCAAAATCAACAGTCCAAGGCTGAGTGACCACTGGAGGAATCCACTCTTGCACTGGGATGCAATTGCTTTTACTTTTTCGCAGATGTGAGATGAAAGAAAGGACTTGGGTTTGGTGAAAGCTGTTGCTCTTGAGGTCGTGTTCGGGAAAAAAAGCTTCTCGCATTTTGTGTGAAAAGCGTCGGGATTGGAAGTGATGGAGCACTTTGCAGCAGAATCCACCCGTTGAGCAGCACTCTAAAAATGGTTCAGTTATTTGCTATTAAACGTGTGGATTAGGATGTAATAGAGGTTTGTTGGGTGCGATAAGAAGTGCAGCAGCTCCAGGTAAATCAATACTCTCAAAAACATCCTTAATCTTACAGGTTTCTTTGAGAATTTGGATCGATGACAACGCTGTTTTATTTATATTTGTCACCCTCCCTTAGATTTTTATGTTTTGATCTTCCTCCTTAGCCTTTTAGTGCCAAATCTCCCATTTTTCCCCCACTAAATTCTACCCTTACTTGGTGGTGAACACTAGGGCTTGTGCCTTTGTAGCTTCAGCTGAATCCTCTGATAATCTTGCTGGAACCTGTTTAGACTTCAGATGAGTCAAAACAACCTGTGTTACTGTCATCATGTGCCTTACAGAATAAAGAACTCATCAGTCTGGTGTTGGTATTGCACCTCTGAGTCTCTATATTCCCCCTTAGCTCACAGCTGGCGTTCTGAAATTCAACTGTGAGGTATCCTGAGATTAACAGCTGGTGGTTTGGGGGTTTTATCACCATAACAAAATAAGGGAGTGTTACTGAAAATAGCCATGCATGGAAAAGAAATGGTGAGGTGTTGTTGTTGGCATGTTGCACCAAAGAGAAAATCTAGATCCTTGAATTTAAAGACTTATGAGATGCAAAAGATTGAACAGAAGTTTAGAATACAGACGAGAAGGGATTTGACAACTTTGGAACATCATCACAGCAACAGTCATTTTATCCTCCATCTCCAACACGGCAATGTAAACACGCAAATCGCACAACTGTGTTGGATGTGAGACTGGCAGCAGACCAAACATATGGCGCTTTACTGTTTCTCAGGACACATACAGAAGGCTGAAACAGAAATGGTTCTTCAGAATTATGCTGCAGCTTTAAATACATTTTCCTTGGGTGGTTTGACATGTTTTATTGACGGGGCAGCAGCGACGGCAAACAATCAATGGGGGAGACAGTGTCAGACTTTTCTTCTCTTTTCCAGTTCAACATCCTTCATCATTACTGTCATAAAAATTGCTGGATATAATGGCTCCTGAACATCCATTATCATGACTGTAAATGTGATGGTGAAGTGTAAAAACTGAAACCGTCTAATGACTAGCCTCAGACGTTTTATCTCACATTGCCACAGACATTTTCTGTTTAGTTTTCAAATGTGGTATTTTATCTCTTTTATGGTCAATATAATATCAGTCTCAATTGCTCAGGATATGAACAGACGCCCTGGAGTAAAAAAAGTGAGCCGTAATGTGTGGTTACATTAAAAATGTAAACTGTTTTGGGCATCAAAATTCATTTGAAAATCATCAAGTCTTGGATCAAATTAAAACGGCCGCATTGGTGTAATAAAAGGCAATAAGAGATTCATTTGTCAGGCTTGATTTGCTGCACCACTTGGCCCAATACACCAAAGTAACTTCCAAAGTAGTTTAGGGACAGAGGCACTCATCAATAGTCATTCATTATAATCTGTGCCCAGTTGGCTGAAGCATGAAAACACACAAACATGCACATACATATCTCTCCATATACATACATGGTTTTCCCCAGGTTTTTAGAGGGTTTAGGTGCTGTCTGGGTTCCAGGAGATGGTGGTGGTTGAAATTATTCATTTTTATTTCATTTTCGTCTTTTTTTCATGTTCCATGCAACCATGATCCTTATTATACATGTAAAAGAAAGCTGACAACAGTTATTGTATTTATAGTCAAAAGTCTATTTTTTCACTCAATAACATGTGGTCCTATATGTTTCTGTTTGGTGTCTGTGTGAATTTCAGATGCCAGCAAAACTTTCATGTTACCTAAAGTTGACTTTTGGTTAGTCTAAGTTGTGGTAACAAACAATACCTTTAATATATATGAAGAAATATGTTAACCTGTGGTTTTCTTTAGGAATGACAATAATAGCTTTACTTTGTATAGCTTTTAAAACCATTTTAGATCAGAATATTAATTCAGTCAAGGTGTCTTTGCTGGCCAATTCAGCACATGAGTATCTGTGTAGCTACGTTATCCATTTATTTTATTGTAAACACAGACTGTATCAAAAAGATGGATGTAGCCTCAGAGTCTGAAAATGCAAACGTGACTGAAACCTGCATTTATCTAACAGCCAGCAGGGGGCGACTCCTCTGGTTGCAAAAAGAAGTCAGATTGTATAGAGAAAATTACAACTTCTCACTTGATTTATTGCTTCAGTAAACATTTTCCTCATTAGTTTATGGTCTTAACTGTTAGTTTCTAGACTGTTTGAATACAACATGGTGCCATTTAGAGTAAAAAATACGTTGAAGCGGTGGTGATGTTGTTATTGACAGATTGCTACTGTAATGTCTGCCGTTGTGTACTCAAGTTATTTTTTGTTTTTTTAAATGGCGATGGGCAAATGAATAAGTGACGTCTCGATGGCCACATCTATGTTTTCTATACAGTCAGTGGTTACATTTGCTGTATCTTCTTGCTACCTGCTAACACATTAAGATTTCCAAGAAGCTCTCTGGCAAAAAAAAAGTTTGTACTTCATTTACTGTTTGTTAAGGCTGACCCTATGATTACTTGCAACTTGTTCAAAAATACCATCTAGAGTTGAAGGTACAAAGAAATATCAGCTACTTGATTAGGTGAAGGGTATCCGTCACACACCAATCATGCAAAGGTTCATTCAAACACTGACTGTTGATTGGCAGGTCATTTCTGTTGCCACCTTACCTTTCTGTTTGAGCCACATCTCTATTTTTCTTTTTATCTCTCACTGTTGTTTTCACATTCATTCTGATGTGTTGCCTAAATGCCTTATTACATTCATTCGGCTGCAGAACACTTTGGCACAGCTCACAATCCTTTCTCTGATAGGGAAAACCCTGACATACATCAAGCACCGATGCCAATGTTTTAGGCACTTTAGATGTTTACATTCATCACGCAGTACCATCAGTGAGTGATTCTGCAGCGTGACAAGAACCACAAACATAGAAAGCCAGATTCATAAAGAGCTATTTTCTGCAACAAGAAGAACAAGAAAGTCCTGCAACAGATGGTATAGCCCTCGGAGAGCTCTGATCTCAGCATAATGGAGTCAGTCTTGGATTGCGTGATGAGATAGAAGACACTGAGGCAGCCTAAATCCATCGAAGAACTGTGGCAAGTTCTCCAAGATGCTCGGAATAACCTGCTTGCTCAAGTGTCTTTGTCAGCAGCAGACTGAAAATGGCTTGAGTGGAGCATTTGTAGGGAAATGCATGTGGATGCAATATGAAAAATGCAACGATCTTTTCATTTTATTAGTATTGTACTGTACCATGGCAGTGTATTCAATTTGTATTGGAGTTTGAGCTGACAGGAAGTAATCTGATCATGTTAACTCACCATTTGGGTAACGACATTATACCTGAATCATAAATTTAGATAAGCCAAAGTCATTTTTTTCGCAATAAATCCAGTTTTTTTAAGCCTCTTTCTGGAATTTCCCTGATTTTATCAACAGGAATAGCAGGACTATGGTGTCTTTACCATATTCTCACTCTTGTGTCAAAAATAACTTTGACACAAGAAAAAAACATCATGCTGTATTGTAAGAACCTTTATTACAGTGGGAAAAAAAAGAGTGTAGGGTTATAAAACAGGTTCGATATTTTCTCCTTAAAGTTTTATACAACTACTGTGCACTTCTCTCCTTTTGAGCAGTACTATATCTAGAAAGCATAGAGGAGATCTCAGGAGACTAGCCAACACTGCTGGATTATGACCAAAGGTGGAAAAACAATGCTATCTATTGTCTTTTTGCAGCACAAGGGAGTTATCTCTTATCTCAGAGTCATCTGATGATTCGTTGTCTCACATATCTTTCAAAGCTTACAAAGAAAACAGTGATGACCTCTCGACCATTGCACATATCACGGTGCCAGTGAAAGATAATTTTCAGGTTTCACCGCTCAAGGAACTTTTACAAAGAATTGACCCATTTCAATGGAATAGGAGGCCCGATGTCTCCGTGCTTACAGCCATTGTATGCTTCGTTTTGTCTCAGGGAATTTTCCAGATAACAAGCAGATTTCTTGGCAGGCACATCGCCGCATTATAGTTGAATCCAAATCTCCAGCAGACTTTAATGATGAAGGACATCAGTTTTGTTCTGTGCTACTGAAGGGAACCTCAGGTCCTCATGGTTGCCAAAATGAGTTGTTCTTTCATTCACAGATCAATGGTATTTAGCCTAACTCCTTTGAGGTCTGGCTGTCTATAAAATCCTGCATTATTGTATCTGCTGTTGGCTGGCTGTCGAAGGTAGATAAGACTAAAGGCCTAATTTCCCCTCCTCAGTCATCAGGGTTGTTGTGCTCCATCTCACACCGATACTGTGTCTAGAACGCACCTACTCACACTGTGAAGTTGTTACAAAAAGGCTTTCTTGTGATTTAATTTTCAAGAATTTCCATACAAAATGGAAACCAGTGGCACCATTAATGCACACAATAGCTCTTTGGGGCTGTTCTCTCAAGGTGTCAGTATCCTTGCTTGTACTATTTGCAATTTCGAAACATTTTGTCCCATGTGTTAGTGGTGGTAAGGAAAAGCAGTAATGATGAAGGAAATGACAGAAGTTTAATGATTGTAATTAATAAAATGAAATAATCTGTGTAATCACCAAGGTTAGATACAGTATAAGCCAACGTAATCCAATATGGGTGTAAAATTAAATTCTGATATGAAGGGGCACCGAGCCAGATATCAGAATCTCCCTTTTGATAAAAATATCATTGACTTTTTCAGCCGTTCTATTTGAGTAGCTGAAAATGTAGTGCAGCTTCGTGTTATAAACAAATCAATAAATGAAAAACAAATCTGTATAATTTGTCATTGGTACATTTATCAATCCATTTCATCCATTAAGAACGATTGCCGCTTCTGTTTTGATAAGAATATTTAATATATGTTAATATGTGACAACTGAAATGAGTTAAATAAAGCGTGTCTCAACACACTCCGCGACACCGAAAGTGAAAACCTACTCAGCCTTGTGACTGACTTAAACAATTACTGTTTGTTGGCAGCGGCGGCAGCTCTGGTGCTCTGATCAATCTCCGTCGCGCACACGCCCGCTGATGGAATACTTGATCTTTAAAACCCCAGTTATACACCCAATGCAATCTCACCTTGCTGTTTTCCAAACTCCCTGCTTCCAGTTCTTTTTTTCCACCCCCAAGCCGAGAGCCTGCCTTTTCTATCCTCAAACCAAAGATGCCCTTCTTTTGTCCGTCCCTTTGGTTAGAGATTGTGGCATTCATTCATTTAAAATTGGCCGGCCAAAGCCCTCGGTCATGCTGCGTTGTTATCATGTCAGGACTGCTCCCACTTGTTCACAACAGCCTCCAACAGGGCCAAGTATTCTTCCACACCTCCAGCTGCCTTTCTTCATTATCCCCCCACTGCAATGAATCACACAAGTCCTTCAAGAAAAACGCTTTAACTGCCTTTTTTCTAGACGAGGTAGCTTTGGATTTTGTCAGGTGCTGCAGGACACAAAGGGATCACTAAAGTTAACTGTGATGGGTCCACTTGCTAGTTTTGTTGGCGTTGCATTGGGTTTAGGAGACACGAGCATCGCCAGAAATACCAAAAAGCTGCACCACGGCATCGTATTGGGGTTCTGAACGCAGACACTGAAGGGTCCTCTTCATGATAGCGCTGCAAGAATGTGTGAGCGTGGGCGTGTGGGCTGGCAGATCTGTACTGTGTGATGATGGTCAGATGTGTGGGTGTGAGGAGGTCATGCTGACTGCTGATTGCCCAGATGGCATGCCTGCCATAGGTGTGAGTGATTGATAAACGCCACATCCATCATAGCGTTCCCTTCCACATGTCCCCGATCATGCGATACCCTTTCGGAGGCCATTATGGTTTATTTTACTGGGTTCTATTAGTTCAGGTGGTCTCCTTGTTTAATGGGTTTGTTAAAAAAATAAATAAAGTAATATGAAGGGAATGCCCATATTTATGCAGCTCTGGGACATGTTTTAATGCTGGCTCATTTTTTCTGCTGCCAATCTGGCTATTAGCTTGAGAGACGTAGTTTTTTAGGGTGTGTACATTTGAGATTTGGGCTTGAGTGTAATGTGAGAGAAACGTCTCATAGACGCTCCAGAAATAGCTTGTTCATCATTTGGGGATTATGTTAATCCACAAAATCCTATGCAGATACAGCCGATATATGTCCACCACACATTATTATGGAATAAATTGTTTGTTAAGTGGAAGATTTGTATTAAGATAGTATTTAGCTAAAGGTAAGGACCATCTGGCAGTCTGGTCAGCATGGATCTTGCAGACATACATACTATATGACTGGTCTCACCCACCAACAATGTCATTTTTAGTTCAAATCAGATCTCTGCCATAATCTCAATAACTAAAAACTACACATATCTTATTCATAATTGATTGTAACATGGAGGTGATATGAGTAGTCATTTCATATGAGCGTGATCCAACAGCCTCGGTGCATTTGTGTGAGTTTGAAATGAAGAAATGTGTCCTTCTGCAGGCTCTTCACACCTTCCATGTCACAAACCATCTGTTTGGTCAATTTCATAAGGATGAGTGAGTCAGCACGCAGTGTCACTTCCCAGATGACTGCCTCTAACTCTGAATATCAAGCGAGTGATGAGATCAAGGGGTTTCTTAATACTAAAGACTCGCTAGAAGAGTTGCAGAGACAGTGTAAATCCAAAACAAAACAGTTAACGTATAGAAATAAAACCTTCTTTAAGACAAAATGTCTGCCAGCCATGTCTGAGGAAAACCTATCTACCACTGCTTTTATCTACATTTCCTGTCATCAGATATATTATGACTGGCTCATTTTCAAATGCAAACACATTATTTTTCTATTCAAGTACCACGTAGACTATAATTCAGATGTAAACTGACATAAATTCTGAATTTGACTGTCAAATTTGTGCTAACTAGCAAAGACTGCCCCTGTTACTATTTTTGCAGCATGATATTTATGTCAGGTCATGTCACTTT